>JAUMHE010000046.1:1139121-1159574 GCA_032359235.1 Enteromius mattozi | reverse complement strand
TAGGCGGTGTGAGCGGGGAGGAATACGGCCATCTTTTGATATGAAGCTTTGGGCCTGTAATCCGCTTACAGCTGAAAGAGCTCTGAATTCCTGGACCTGCAGGAGAAGCTGAGATGAACTGCTAAACGGCATCAAAACTTTCCACTAATATTGTAAAAGACAACCCAGATCTGAAGCACATGAACCCGCTGACTTCAGCGAGAGGTGGGGGAACGGGATTACAGCGGGTCTCCTGGATAAACTGTTCTCAACGTACATGAGACCTATAAAACCACAGAGAAACAGGAGAGATGTCCTCAGTGCATCATAAAATCCTGTTGTGTGATGATTGCATAACAGGGATGAGCGTGATTTAATCTCCATGCCAAGCATATTCCCTTAATTCCCACAGGAAATACGATCTGGTTATGACACTGCAGCTCCGCGGAGTCTTGTATACTTCTGTCGGTGCGCTTCACAAAGGCGAATAACTCAGATAACAATGCTCTTACAATTTCCTGTGCAGAAGCATCAGGAAGGAAGTGATGCCCTCAGAAAGGAAGAACAACACATGCCAGAGCTCTGTGTCACTCTGTTGACATTACATCATATTATTGGCCAAATGAGATGGTCATTAATGTTGTACAGTGCTTTCCATTCTCGCTCTGTTCATCGAAACCGCCAGTCAATGAGCTAAAGATTGAGTTTGGACTGTAAAGTGGAGCGCGAGGTTCATTCTGAGGGGACTAAACTGTGTCTGACTTTCTTCATTTCAGTAAAAAAACTAATGAGATCCAATTGTTAAACAGGAGAACAAAGCTGTTTATTTTTATGTCAAGACTCATTTATAGAAGGTGATAGAAATATTATATATTAAATATAAAATATATTAGTCTTTATTCACCATTGCACTAAAGCCTAAACAAATTATGGAGATATTATCTGGAAGTTAAGTATTTTGTATCAGGTTGACAAATTAATTGATATTTTCACACGTTAGAATATAAGACATTTTTCTCTTTCTTTCTGTTATACAATGATTAAGATAGGAATTACACTAGAAAATGCAAACAGTTATATATATATATACATTAATACAAAATTGTCAATCATTCCTGAAAACAAAATTCTTTTATCTTGTATTTTTAACAGCAACTATGGGTATAACATATAGGGAGGTAATTTCTTTCTTAGCATTTCTTTCTTGTGATTTTAACATTGCAGTAGTAAATGCTGAATTTAACATTAACTATGCTTAACAAATGCTGTTTATGTGTTAAGTATTAGTTCATGTTAACTAATATAGTTAGTTAATGAACATTTCATAATAAACAGTGTTCCAAAACACCGTTATTGAACAAGCTAAAGCTGTCACTGGTGAGATAAAACTTCCCAAAATGATGTAAACACTGATTTACATAAGAAGATGATATCAGCATGAGGGACCAGAATATGAAGGTGAAAAACCATCCAAAACATCCTAATGACTGCATAACACAGTCCTAAAATCCCCCTCGAGCAACTCTGCGTCGAACTCAACTTTTTTCTTCACTTTGGCCCTGAGACAAACACCTGAGAACATACTGTATAGATTTATCAAAATATAGCAACCATGTATTTTCCAATAGCTACTTTTATCAGAAACTGTTTCTGAGTCGTGTCATTTATCTCTGTTTGTGAGAGAAATCAGGAAGGTCACAACAAGACGGGCGTCATTGGCTAATAAACGTGACATCCTAATGACCCAGGTGCTGCACACACAGATAAAAAAGGGCTGTGTTTCTTTTTCATCCGAATCACGACAGCGCAGCTCAGCCCGTCCCACCCTTCCCTCTGCATTTGGGAAATTTCCATTCCCTGCTTTGCTTTTCTCAAGGTTACGTTCACAGCCATCCGCCGAGAGAGCCTCTTTATGTTTTTATAATTCAATGATCACCCACGGTCCGAAAGCAGACACGATGTTACTATCCCGTTACCTACACAAATGTAAGAAAGCACCACACTGGGTCACACTTAAGCCTATTATACAGGACTGTGGATTAACTGTGTCTCTCTTCCTGTTAAATGAGGCCAAAGACATGAACGCCTTGATCAGATGCTTACTGTGACATTAAGTGACGGCTTGATCAGGATTCATCTCGCCTGTATCTCACAATCGCGTTCTGGGAATCTGAGCACAGGCTGCTGGTTTAAAGAAACAGTTCACTTTAAAAATGAACATCCTGTCATCGTTACTCAACCTCAAGCAGAACTGCTCTTATTCTTTCAGTGAAAGAACTAACAGAAGGACAAATTATGTTTTCACAGACAAAAAAAAAAATTGCATAATAGTTCACAAACTACTTTTGAGGAATGAAGACTGTTTTTTTTTTAAGTCTAGTGTGTTGATATTAGATTATAAACTGGTGTAATTTGTCTTAATGCACGTACAAACATGCAGAGCTGCAACTTTTAGGGTGATCAACTTTTTGAAACTTGTCAGTCCTTTCTTTGCAAGTGAAAATTGAGCTAATCTTGGTTTTCTTTTTAAAAAAAATGACTTTACTATAACTTGGGTTAGTAAGAACCACCTGGCAATTCCTCAAGCAGAGTTTTGCACAGAAATACACCACTCCTATTATCTTCAGAAGATTTAGCTAATCTGCAAACGTCTTTCTTGACTGAGTATAGGCTTTTTCATATTGCATTTTTGAGTGAGAGGCATCTGCAAAATAATGTTTTTTCTAGTGACAAAATCCAGCAAAAGCTAAAAAATGTTGCAAAATTAAGGTGAAACCATGCAAAATGCGCCCAATGTACAAGATAAACTGTTGATTGCCTTGTTTGCCATGTATCTTCATTATGATCAACTCTATTAATCAAAGATAAGTGTTTGTGACTATGACTATGAACACTCGGTGTTCATCTCGTACGTCACACTTGATCTAAATGATGGGCTGGTGGCCATCTTCAATGCATATGTACTTGTGTTTGTGGTAATTATGGAGGAACACGTTGTACTTTTATACTGGCTAATAAAAGACTATGGACGAACACGTCTGCAGGTGTTGATCTCCACTACCAGAAAGACAACATATGACATATTCGATCATTTGAAAGTACATTGTGTTCCTCAACGTTAACCACAAACACACATAAAAACTACACTGAGTACAGATGAGTTAACACATAATGGCCAGTCATAAAAATGGAATGGAAAAAAATCACCCCAAAAATTTACTTGTATCCCTTTTTACCACAAATTAAATAAATGCGTAGCTGGAGCTTAAACATTCTGATTTATTGAATTAAGTAAAACTTTAAAAAGTTGCAACATTATTTTGTTAAGTGCAGGTGATGTAAAATAATGCTGATCATTACATGAAATTAATACCGTATATTTTAAGCTCAAATTTCAGAGTTAATTGAGTTTCTTTAAAAATTAAGTTGCGGTAACTTAATTAACTTCAGAAATTAGGCAGTGGATTTCTTGTTTCCAGCATGCTTTGCAGGACTGGATGAGGAGAGGAAATGTTAATACTGTTATTTTATGTGTTTTTTAATAAAGGGTAAGATTTTATAACTTACATTTCCTTCAGCTTGAGGCTTATTCAGTTCACTTTTGATGTAAAATGGCCTTTACATTTGCCAGAAATATTTATATTAAAAACAAACTAACAAATAACATCAGGCCAGATGAGGAAAAAGCAAGGCAAAAGTAACGTAATGTGTTACTTTCTATAAAAAGTAACTAAATAACGTAATTATTTACTTTTGTAATATTGTAATGCATTACTTTTAAAAGTAATTTTCCCGTCACTGCTCACGAAGGTAAACAGTACATTGACTCTATTAGCTAAGACTGTGATACTGACGACATTGTACACATTTACTACATTTACAATCTAAAGAAGCTATGTTTGACATGTGCAATGTTAGCTGAAGATTTTACAGTTTTTTTCAGCTGCTTCACACATTTTCAAAACTTTGCCTCTCTTCTTTTCAAAACTTAACACAAAAAATCCAATAATTGCACACACAAAATGCAAAATGCCTCACATCTCTTGCAAAATGCACTACATTCAAAATATTACAAACACATCTCAAAAACAAACACCTTTGCCATAATATCAATTTCTGTTAAATATTTCTGTTATTTCTGGTTTGAAAAAAGTGTTTTATGAAATAGATAATGTATGGTTTAGCAGATTTGGTGTGTGCTTCGGCTGTTTGAGTGTCAGCTTTTAGAAACTGTGTGACAAGTCAGGATTTTGTGTAAGCAGTTGGAAAAAAAAACAGTATCTGAAATAGATAAGATTAAATAGTTTCAGACCCACAACTCAACTATTTGAAGCAGCTTTTTTTTTGAGTCCCTCTAACTCACTACAGTTCGTTTAAAATAATTTAGCCATTTCATTGTATATTCTCAGTGACAGGCGTTTGGAAAATGGTAAATTGTATCTGGTTTTTAATACCAAAGTCCAGCAAAAGTTATAGAATGTTGGTAACATTGCGCAATGAATGCAAACACTACTTCATCTGTGCAAAACACTTTAGTATATAAGATAAAGTGTTGGTTCCATTTTCCATGTCATTGATATATTTCCATTGCCATTAAATCAATTAATCAAGGACAACCATTTGTGACATGACACTGGGTGTTGATCTCGTGCGTCACACTTGATCTAAATGATGGGCTGGTGGCCATCTTCAATGCATATATACTTGTAGTTGTAATATTTGTTTGCGTTTGTGGTAATTATGGAGGAACACATTGTACTTTCGCCCTGGGAAAATGAAAGACTATGGATGAACACGTCTGCAGGTGTTGATCTCCACTACCAGAAAGACAACATATGACATATCTGATCGTTTAAAAGTAAATTATGTTGCTCACGTTAACCACAAACACAGATAAATATTACGCTGAGGACAGACATGTTTATAATGGCCAGCCATAAAAATGGAATTCAGTCTTCATCATTACATGGTGTGTGTGTAACGCAAACTCAAATTTCTGTGTCAGTTGAATTTCTATAAAAATTAAATGCTGAAATTAATTGTTATTTTATGATTGAGGCGAAAGACCAGCTAGTGTTTAATGCTATTCTGTTTAAAAGAGTTTAAAAGAGTATTTAAAAGAGTAAAGTTGAAGTTTTTCTGTTTACCATTGTGCTGAAGAGTAGACCACATCAATGGAAACACTACATTGATTCTATTAGCGCTAATGACACTGACAAGTAACATTGTACATATTCATCTCATTTACATGCTCAAGTAACTATAGTTGACATGTGCTATGTTAGCTGTGGATTTGAACTAAAATAGGTAAGATTAATGAGTTTCAGAGCCACAACTCAGCCGAAATATTTTTTAGATGGTATGAACATCATTCTTGACTGAATTAAGCCCATTTCACACTTTATTTTCACAGGTTTGTAGGTACTTTGCACAATAAATTTGAAACTATGATGCGAGCACCACCTCAAATGTGGAAAACGCTTTTAGTATACGTGACAAAGCAGTGACTCCCCATTTGCCACATCATTGGATTCTTTCCATTGTCAATAGGCAATTATCGGAAATCAAAGACAATAGTTGTTCTGGGACACTATGAACTATGAACATGACATTTTGTTGGTCGTCATACTTGATCTAAACGATGGGCTGGTGGCCATCTTCAACGCATCTGTACTTCGTTGAATATTTGTTTGTGTTTGCGGTTATTATTTAAGAACACAATATACTTTTACAACGGGAACATGTCTGCAGGTGTTGATCTCCACTACCAGAAAGGCAACATACACCGTATACAACATTTAGTGTAAAAGTACATTGTGTTCCTCAACGTTAACCACAAACACAAATAAATTTACACTCAGTACAGGTGCATTAATAATGGCACATCATCCCCAGGAATGCTGAAAATTGATGGAAATCAAAAGTAGGCTATAGACTAAATCAAATTGTGATATGGACTAAAGTCTGTGATTATTAAAGCCCAACTACTGCTCAAATATAAAGTCTGTATGTTGTGCATAAGCGGTGTAGTTTAACTACACAAACTCTGAGAGTCAGATGCACACAAAAACCTAAAAAGTCTTCACGGTTTAACATGGAAGAAATTATGACAGAAATGTGCTACTACTGTACAGTAGAATGTGCTTAACAAATTATAACAATTATAATAATGCAGTACTAAAATGTAAAAATACAAATTGTTCTAATTTCATCTGATTACATTTTAAAAGATGAATTAAATTATCTCAATGGGTTAAAAACATTTTTGAATGTATTAGATTACCACTGTTTTTGATAAATAAACTTAAAAATTTGATAAAGAAACTTTTCAAAACACAGAAATTATTAAATAAAAAAAAAGTTTCACTGACATAATTGATCCTTTTTGATCATTACATTTTATTGAAACAATTAACATTTGTATTAAAATGGAATCCAGTAAAATTAAAACATTAAATTAAAAATAAAGCAGGTTTTATCTTATAGCATGCAATTATTCTTCAACTCATTTCAACATGCATTTGTGGTTTTTGCAACAAAAATAGATTAAAGAAAATGCTCTCCTACAATGTGCTGCCTCTGTGCGAAGTGTGAATGATATGTGAGATGTGATTTACCTCTATGAGAATTTGTGACTATTTCAGAAAGATGAAGTCATTTTGCACTTGACTGCCAGGGGTTTGATAGATGCGTTTCATGCACAGGTGCCAAGTGATGCATTTAACCCTCTAGCACAGGTGTGAGTTATTAACATGGTTACCTAATCGGAGGTTCCAAAAAAGAGGTGAGAAACGCAGAGAAGTCACAGGTCACCGCCATGGCTCATCATCCAGTGTTTGTGCTCCAGATTCCTCGAACCACGGCTCTGGCTGAGAAGCGGCGTGCTGCTGAAACGTACAAAAAAAAAATCTCACAGACTTACACTGACGTAAGGACTCGAGCCAGTGGAGACCAGAATATCTGTCCAAAGATGAATCATTCAAAAATCCCAGCCAATTAGAAAAGTGCATGGGCAGAATCTCTTTGCAAGCAAACTGTACTGAAAGCCACATTCAGCAAAATTCATAATTGACTGGTATTAGTTAATAAACAGTAAAGCAGTTCAATTTCAATAGAATTGACGTGTAAGTTCAGAAAGTGTTCACAGTATCTTCACATTCAGAGGTAGAATATCGCTTTCAAAATTATACTGAAATTTCCATGAATCTCTTTTAACTTAAAATAAGGTTTGGGAAAAAACCTGATTAACATAAGGAAGATATCTTTTATCGCATCTGGTTAGGTCTCAACTCTGGTATTAACGCCAATGTGGTTAAATACGATTTGACGCTCTTTGGTTGGGCTTGTGCTGCATTAACCGTCGCCATCTTTGATTACTTCAGTATGTTGCTATGGCGATTCAATTGCGAAAAAAGAGGATTGACTTCGGTTGCTCATTCTTGATGTGTGAAAGAAAAAGGTTGGGTATTTACAAACTGGTCCGTTATGATTACCTACCACATGATGAAAACTAGTTAGTAATGTAATGTAGTGTACTCAGTTAGGTAGCCTAATGGTAGCCTAAGCCTGAAGACAAAGCAATTATTCCATTTTTATAAAAATGCATTATTACATTACCAGGGTTTGCCACACTGAGCTTAATGGAAAAACTGCAGTCTTTGTGATAGAATGCTAATAATTAATTCAATTCAATTAATTAAATCATAAAAATGTACAATAAAATTATTTAACATCTTGAACACTAAAAAATGAAAAATTGTAAATTATAAAATTGAAAAATAGTGTGTCAATAATGTAAAATGACAAGTTTATGCATCAGTTTTCAGTTAGAGGCAATTCATTATTGAATTCAGTTGTGTCATGGTCCAGCTCGACTCAAGGAACCAAAACTCCATCGGTGACGGGATGTTTACATTACATTAGATTACATGTATTCATTTGCTACCTAGCACTGGTGAATAAGCCATAAGTCAAATGAAGACTTATTGTTTTTCTAAACGCATGTTATAGATCTCATTTAGATCTCATTTAATGTTTTAAACAATTTCCATACCAAGTCCCAAACACTGTTTGATCATATCCATAGCATTGATGATGAGTTTTGCAAGAACAAAAAATGTCATTACAAACAACCAAGAAAGCTTTTGTATCGTGTGCAGCTACCAAGAAATGAATACTCAGCAGCAGTGCCGAAGCTCAAAGACAGACTAAACAGATGCGAGTTAAAATCACTGAAACAAGACGTCCAGCTTCATTCAGAAACCCCTGAGTCAAGCTGACACAGCCTTCTGCTGCTCACGTGGCCTGTGCCTCTTACTCTGAAGCAATGTTTATATGGGCTTGAGAGCATGTTACCCAGATCATAGTTACAGATCCGTAAACCTGAGGGTGTGTCTGACAGAGAGAAAGTGAAGCTTCCCTCATGCATGATGTTGCTGTGGTGTCAAAATCACCTTAGTCATCGTGATCAAAGGTGGATTTACGGTGCGTATGTGGCTTCACCTGATTCAATTCATTACCATTCACAATTGTTGATTGATTCTCTTTTGCTTCACGACACAAGTTTCAGATTGGACTTCAAGTGGTGACATAACACAGGACCACTATCTTGAAAAAGTAAACAAGTTCAACATTGAAGTTTATTATTATCATCAACCACGTAGACCAAACAACATGCACAATTATAAACATGATATTGGCTGAACAGTTTTGTTTTCTAAACATTTCCTGAATCTCACTGCCAGTGTGTGTTTAATGGAGTCCAGGTCACTTTAGTTTGCTTGTGTACACATGTTCCACTGACGTGCCCTGTCAAGTGAGGAAACTCAATCCTTAAATGACCTCACTGGTCTCTCTCTGGATGTGCAACACTACATCGACAGCAGAATCCCTGCAGATTGAGATTTGTGAGGTTGTGTAAATTGAGCTTTGGGAGTTAATGTGGCACTGCCCGCTATATACAATGACTCATCAAACACCTTTAGCATAATTAAAGCACAACTCACTCACTGCAGGCACAAAGCAAACAACATTATCACACTAGACCAAAACGCACTGACACCATTCTGGATTGTTCTGAGAGGTTGCGAAGGCACAGCCGAGTTAAGGCTGCTCTGTGCCTGCTCAGAATTCAGTATAAAGACACAGTGCTGCGTAAAAGACAAATTAAATGATTAGATTATATACTTCTGCCAAACTGACACTCCCTTACCAAAAAGTAGTATACTTAAGTAAAGTTCAAGTATATTGATAAGTATACTCTATGTAGCAAGTGTACAAATATCAATGTACTACTTGTAAGTGTACTATTTAATACACATTCGGACTAAATTGGCCCACTTTCTATATAAAAGTATACTTTTAAGCAATAAACTAGTTTACATCAGCTTGTACTGCAACTATACTAAATGTTAACTCATAGGTATACTACTATTTAAATACTTGTAGTATCATTTTAGTACAATTTGAAGTACAGTCTCAATAAACTACTAGTTTAGCAGTTTTATACTAAACTCGTAAGTATTTTTAAGTAAACTTTACATATACTAATATAAGTATTCATTTGTTATATGAATATCTGAACATACAAAATATCAAAAGAGTATCTGCTTAAAAACAAAAACATTTTATTCTAGCTTCATGCATTCTTTTTTTAAACACTTTATTGTGGCAATTTTCAAATAAATTCAGTAAATTCAATAAATTTCAAATAAAAAATATAGAAATAATAGTTTTGAACAAAAAACTGAAAAAAAGACTGTTCAGAATGATAATCAAAATGTAGACGGAGACGATAAACACCCCAGAGCTTGACAACCATTATTAACTCTTCATCTGTGACATTGTAATTCAGAACATTATGCAGTTTTGATGCTGTTTTATGTCTGATGATCATGTTAGATTACATGTGTAAACATCCATGTTGTTTCGTCTTCACTTGTGTTTTTTGGAAATTCTAAAGAAGATGTGTAATAACCGTATAACAATGACAACACGGATTCTAGGAGGACAAGTATTGCTCAAATATATTTAGACTTTTTAAAAGTATAAGTCAAGTATACTTGAATGACATATGAGAAGTACATGAAGCCCATTTCTGCGAAGTACATAAAAAGTAGACTAAAAGTATGCTTTCCTCCTCTAGTGTTCTTCTATAGGATTTTTTCACTGTGCATCAGATCAGTTAGTAAGAAACAAGCACACTCCTCTCAAAATGATTCATGTCTGGAGCAGAAACGCTGCAGGACGTGTTATGTACCAAACCCAGAGTATGAGCAACACTAATCCAGCAAATGAGCAACTGCTAATTGACTCCACTTGAGAGAAATGAATAAAAATGCCAACAGACAGGTGTGGTTATATTTATATTAAGTGCCACCGCAAGGCACCTGATGTTCTTAACAGGCCTCAGAGCTTCGTTTATGTTCATTATCACATGAATAAAAAGGTATTGAGTCAACATAGTGTCTTTTTCAGGTTGTAGTAGTGAGTGTTTTCTTAGGGCTGGGTGCTACCTCAGTTTTTAAAGGATTTAGCAAAGAAAGCAGTCTAATTGCTACTTCCGAACACAAAATCTGCCTTGAATGCAGTTTTCTTTCCTGTGTTGACATGTTATTTCGAAAGAACATTGGTTATGTCCATTACTGACGCTTGTTTAGATACGTTCCTAGAGGAATGACCCTGAGATTTCCCTGTTTTCCCTTTAGAGGGTGTTTAATTAAATGTTTTGAATGCGTGTGCGTTGTGCGTCAGCAAAATCTCAGAACTTGTTTCTATGGGCTCTATAATGCTGACTTATACACTGTTTTGATGCTGAGACATCAGAAATGCACAGAGAACTGCCGTTCAGTTCATTTTTGTGAAGTTTTTGCTTTCAACAGAGCATCTTTTCTCGGATGAAGTGTCGTCTCATTTCTCTCGATTGATGCTTTTGATTTGAATTAACATTATGATCCAAAGACAGTCTCATAAAACATAAAAGCATACTACAAAACATTCTTTTTATTATTAAAACGTTTCTGCTCACATTCTCTACCATCTGGTTAATGTTTAACTTTCATTTCCTCGTGCCAACACATACCAACAAACTAAAGCAGACACTCCTTCACATTCTTAACTCAATATTCTGCATTCCTGCCTCAGATCTGACAGGTTTATTGTGTAACGTGTGCTGCTAAATGTGCCCAGATTAACCCAGTCAAGTTCCTCTAATGAACATGAGGAAAGTCTCTGACTTGGGTTTTGTTTTATTGTGTTTCTTCTGCAAGAAAATTGTAATAGAAGATATAATTATAAGAAATTAGTAAATTATAATTTCAGCTATGCTTAAATATTAATTTAATTTGATAACACTATCAAATGTTATAAATCTGTTTTATTTTACATTTGCTAGAAACATGAAAACAGCATCAGACGTTCACACAGACTGAAGTGAGCATCATCCTGACAGTCTGTGGGCAGCAGAGACACACACAAACACACACACGGTGACCGGCGGCCAGATGTGCTTGTGTGGTGGTCTTATGTAAGCAGCTGTTGACATGATTCATGCTGAGCCTGTGACCTGCATTCTGACTGAGAGCTCTCTCACACACACACACACACACGTTGTGTTTACATGTTTTACGGGGACTCTTCATAGGTTTTTAATGGTGTTTATACTGTACAGACTGTATGTGGTATTGTCCTACACCTAAACCTTCCCCTTACAGGAAACTACAGGCATTTTTAGATTAAAAACTTAATTCTGTATGTTAACTTCATAAGCTTGTTTCCTCATGGGGACCTAACAAATGTCCTCACAAGGTCAAAATGTACATCTTTGTGGGGACAATTGGTCCCCATAACATGTTAAAAAACCAGGTGCACACACACACACACACATCGCCCGTCTGCTTGCTTTGATCATTCATTCATTCATTCATTCACAGCACCGCATTAAAACCTGAGCTCTGGATCATGTGTGTGTGTGTGTGGTCTGTCAGATCAGGTTCATGATGACACGTGTGTTTTATTGCCTTGCAGTTTAAAGGTGTGTCCATGAAATTACAACGGAAATGACTCATCACAATTATGTTAAATCAGTCAGATAATCTGACGTAGGTTATTATGTCTATTTAAAAAATGCAATATTGTATGTTTGAAAATATACTTGGGTTGTTTAAAAAAATGTGAGTAAAATTATATTCCTATAATTTGTATTAATTATATTGATAAAATATTTTCATTTTAGAAATGAAAAATAATCATGTGGGTGAAATCGGGAAAATAAAGAGATAAAACATTATATTATAGCTGGAGGAAATTGTAATTTATTTTTAGGACTACTAAGATTTTATTTTTAAAAACAAATAATTAATTTTTCACTTTTAGTCAAATAGTTTTTTTAAGACTATGTAAATATTTCTTATGTAGCTATGTGTTGTTTTAAATGCACAAACGTCCATTTTAAAAATGTTTTAAATATTTAAAATAAAATTATACATTTGAATAATTTTTAAACTTTATAAAACCAACCTTTTTATTTCTTATATATATATAGAGAGAGAGAGAGAGAGAGAGAGTATAAAAAAATAACACAAATTAAATTGATGAAAACGGTCAGACTCAAACAAGACACTGTATTTAGCTTAAAGAAATTAATTCATCTTACTTTTAGGACTACTAACAATTTAGTCAAATTATGTAATTTAATTTATATTTATTACTTTTATTCATTTAGCAAACACTTTTATACAAAGTGACTTCTATATGTAACATGTGGATGAATCTCATGAAAACTACATTGAGAAATAAAACATATTTAGCCTAAAAATGTATTTGCTTATACCCAAAGTAAGTAACTTACATTATAAAATGAAATTATTTTCATGTTATGTGTTGTTTTTTCAAGGTTATTGCAAAAATTTAAGATTCATCACATCATTTCTGACTTAATTATCATATTATTATAATATTTTCTTTCCTGTTGACATCACCATGGCAACTGAAGACTTTCTCCATCAGTAAAAACACACAGAAGGAAGATGTCATTTCACATTTCTTTATTTTTCATGTTACATAATATGGAAACAGCTTCAGTGATACAAAAGTCCCCCGGTTACGTGGCAGATACGCGGCTCGTGATTGGTCGAGCCGCAGGAGGATATTTTATAGGATATGACAGTTTCACCTCATTTCTCAACTGCTCCTTTACAGCCAGAAAAATACTGGGTTTCTGTGTTATTTTCACATTAGAATAATACATGTAAACTGTTACAGTTCGTACATTCAAAGATGTTACGATTCCTGCACATTTTCCCTGAAGAAAGCGTCAGGCACAAGGCTGTGGATGTCTGCAGCGATCAGGAGCATGTAAACACGCTTAAAGTCGACATGAAAACACATTCACAACCCATTTTACTCACAACTGAGTGGAAAGGAAAGGAGCAAAAAAAAAAAAAAAACAATCTGTAAACAGACATTTGCTTTTCTTTGGAACGTATATAAAATTGTTAATAAGGTTTTGCTGTTAACATTAGTCCAGTAACATGAATAAATGATGAAAAATACTTTTTTTTTCTCCCAATACATTCTTACCCATTTTTGTATATTTTTAAAAATATATTTATAAAAAATTTTTTTTATATATATATTTTAATTCTTGCAACAATGATTTTGCATCCATGTATTTTCTGAGATCAGTCCAAGTAAATATGCTCACATTTCACATTTGAAAAAAAAAATTATTTGTTGTCAATAACACATTATTATTATTATTATTATTATTATTATAAAAAATGAATGAACTGGAAATGTATTTTCTAAACCCTAACCCTAATTCTGAAATACCTTTTTGTTTGAAACTAAATGTTTAGGGGATTTTTTGTTCATTTTAAAAATATACTGTTACAACATGTATTTAAAAGACATTTTGGCCAGAAAAAAAATCTGTATGAGTAACGTTAACAAAAAAAAAAAAATATAATTATAATAAATGGATTGCTTATTGTTAGTTGATAACAGGACTTTATGTGAACTAAAAAAAATAAAGCAAATAGGGTTTGTTATGATTTCACATCGACTTTAAAACACATAGAAATCGCACTTATGAACACGTCCGGTACGTGGTACATAGAGGTAAACGGTGGAAGACAAATACTGCTGAAAATCTGATGGTTTTCAAGCATGTTCTGCATGTAAAACGTCAGCAAACGCTCGTTTGTGAGTCGCTCTGTACCATTTCAGCTGCTAACTAATCAAGTAATACACAAAAAAGAAAGAAAGAAAGAAAGAAAAAACCCACGCAACTCTATTCTTCAGTTTGTCGTAAAAACCGTCAAGGAGGCACAATAGAAATACAATGGCTTTTCTACAAATTTACAAAAAGAAAACACGATGGCACCGACGTCTAAAATATAATACTAAAACTCCAGCATGTCTCCGTCCCTTCAGTGAGCAAAACAACAAATTAGACTATTTACAATCCATATACAACGTCCAAAAAGACCATGTTTCTGATTTAAAACATGCAAAAATATCATAACCATTTCATTTGAAATATTCACTTGCTTTATGAGTAAATAGATCACCAAAGGATCTTTAAATATCGTCCACTTTGGCTGGACCGGCGCATGCAGAAACCTGTTTGAGAGGTGACTGTAAACCTCCAGCGAAGAAAGAAGGCACAGATCTCCACAGTAAAGCAACGGTCAGGTCAGGACCTGTGTGCGATGACTAAACGCTGATTACAAATCATCTGCTTTAGAAAGCTGATGTCTACTGATGAACTGATCCTCTTATCGAGTCGATGCTCGTGGATCAGTTTGAGAGAAAAAAGCTGAGCTTTTGTGGACCAACTGTACTTCATTTTGGTACAAAAATGCAAAAATTGGACCTTTTTGCCCCTCTCAAAGAGGAAATCTGATTCAAGTGATAGCATTAAACACAGAGTTCACTCAGAAATCAGCATGGTTTAGTTGCCTTCATTCTGTACATCTTAGCGTACGTGAGAAGAAAACGACTGAAATGCCATCTTTGAGTGAACTAATAACAATAAACTAACTATCTATCTATGACCAGCTAATGAAGGCAAACAGGAAGAAACGTGATTGTTGGCATGTCTTGATAAAAAATGCTCAAGTGCTTATTTGATGAACCCTTCTGCCCGACTCTCTCTCCCTCTCTCTCTCTCTCGGCATCTTTCGAGCGATTGATCGGAGACTCGTGAACGCAGGGATCTGAGAGCTGGGAAAAGAGTTAAAACAACTAATGAGAGCTAACGAGAGGAGAGAGAGGCGGAGGCGCAGGGTTCGTCCGTGTTGAGAGATGATCTCTGGGATGAAACGGCTTCAGCAGATGAACGCCGGCACTTTAGTGAGCACCTTTGGAGCCCGGCGGGTTGTGAATCCAGTCCAAGACAATCAGAGACAAGCTGCCGATCATGAAGAAGATGCCCACCACCAGGAAAATGGTTGCCTGTAGATTAAATTAAATTATATTAAATAAAAAATACATAACTTAATATATAATAATACTTATGATTTTTTTTAATTGCTTAAAATAAAAAATATATTAAAAAAAACAATTAAAATTAAATACAATAAAAACAATAAAAAAAAACAATTATGGAAAAATAAAATAAAATAAAATGAAAACTGCTGGGTAATAACTGATTATATGTAATCTGGATTATATAACGAGATACCAAAAAAGAAATACTTGTGATATTGTAACATTTTATTAGCATAAAAAAAAATTTAAAAAAAATTATTGGGATATATATATATATATATATATTTAATGTTTAAATTTAATTGTAAATACAACACAATAAAATAATTAATTCTAATACAATACAGTAAAAGAATTATTATGAAAAAATCTATAATATGATAATTGCTAGGTAGTAACTGATTATATGTAATCTTGAATACACAATCAGATTCCAAAAATGAAATACCTTTTTAAAATGCTTAAAATACTCAGATTAGAGTTACAATGTTATTACAAATTTCAACAGTATTCAGTAAAGCACAACAATCTGAAAGTAATCTACCCAGGACTGAATAACAGAACAGAACAGAGTCTACACTCACAGATATTTTCTGAGGCGAACTGAAGGGTAAACTCTTGACGAGCCGCAGGTAAAACGCCGCTGGAAGGATGAAGATGAGCATGGTAGCTGCAGACGAACCTAAGGAGGAAGAGGAGGAATGGAAGCGTGTGAGATCAGGTTTATTTCTCCGCATCCACTGAGAAGAGCTGTATGGAGAAAGCGCTGACCGATGAAGCCGAAGATGTCTCTGATGGTGGGGACGAAGATCACCAGGAGGTTGTTGAAGGCCAGGATAGCAGCAGCGATGAGGATGTGTCGGATCCAGCTGAACTCTTTCCCAGCGAAACACAGCGTGATGACTGAAGAACGGATCTGAAAACACCAATTAATACACATAGCATTTAGAAACAGTCCACTAAATCATCACACTTTTTAACAAAAGCACACAGTTTACTTTACAATACTGTGAGTGAAACAGGAAATACAAACACTATTATTGTTTTTATATAGGGTACATACATTTCCACTTTCCAATTGATGTTAGTTTTACCAATAAATGTGATTTTATATATATATATATATATATATATTGTATTTAATATACACACACACACACACAGAGACACACACATATACGTTATATATATATAAAATATATATATTAACACCTAAACAAAGATGTAAAAGTAAAATATAAAAGAAAAATAAATTATATACATACTATCTATCATATATACACACATATACACACACACATATATATATAATTAATTATATTGTTTTAAAAAAAAAATGATGACTATTTTATCATATATATATATATATATGTATATATATATGTATGTATATGATCATTTAAAAAATGTAATTATATTTATTGTTTAAAAAATATTTTATCATATATATTATATATATTTATAGTATTTTATAAATATACATTATCATATACATATATATATATACACACACACACACATACATTTTACATAAAGCATTAACTTTTCAAAATTCTATATTAAGCAACCAATATGAATTTCTTAAAATTTACTCTGCATACGTATATCTTTTCAAACTTTTCAGTTATAAAAAAAGAAAATGTGGGTGGTTGTAATAAATATGGTTCTCTGCAGGGATTATACACATCATTTTTTATATGCACCGTGTTCCAAAACTCTAAGACCACATTAAAAATCTGTAATCGAAAGCCTCTGCACCATGAAACGCTAAATCTGCTTCAGAAATACAGCTCAGTCTGTTCCAGAACAAGAGTCCAGCAGCTCTACAGACGATTCCAAACAAATGAAAAGCAAACAACTTCATACATGAACACGATTTTCTGTTTAGATTTAATCAAATGCCTTGGATAACTAATATTATGTTCTGAAGTTATTCTAGCACTGCAAACACACACACACAGAAGTCTGAATGGAGCAGAACTGTACGACCCAGAGCAGGTGAGTGAATTATCTGAGAGCAGGTCACAGGACCTGGACTGATCCGCTCAGAGCATGAGAACCGGCTCACACTGGGCCAAAGTTCACACACACACACACACACACACACACACGGGGGCGGAGCTTCAGACAGGATTACCAATGTAAGCGTGAGGTAGAGTTGCATCAGCCAGAAGCGTCTGATCTGACTGACAGAGCTTGACACGGATCACTCGAGCAGAGATCGCATTAAACCAGACTGAACTTTCAACTTCTAAACATACACTTTCAGCACAGCCCTTAAACACAGATCTGATGTTCCTCGAACAAGAGCAAGAGCTTTTAAAAGCTGTGAAACTAACTGTTTACTTGCTTTCAGTTCATGTTGAGGACATCTATACACTAGTACTCCTGACAAATATTAAATAAACTTTCATATTCAGTTTTCCAATTCTGACTAGCTGCTGTCCACAGTTACTCATTTTTTCTTTTCTTTTCTTTTTTACTTATTTAACCAGGAAGGTCCCATTGAGATACAATATCTCTTCTACCAGGGAGCTCAAATTTCACACTGCAAAAAATATTTATTCATGTAAGAGTTCTCACTTGTTTTACAGTACACATTTAACTAGCAAATATTTAACAATTTTTTTTTTTTTTTAAAGTAAATAACACCAACAAATTAGGAAATATATTATTTAATAAATATTCTTAAAATTATTAACATTACATTATTAAAGTATTTAATTGTATATACTACTACTATCTTATATTAAAATATCTATTTATATATTTTATATTATATTATTATCACTTTAAAAATAAGTAATAAATTACATATGGTTTAAATCAAGAAATTGTAAAGTTTTCTTTTTCTTTTTTTGGATGAAGTTTTGATATCTTATTTTGCTTCTCTAGTAAAAGTATCGTGATTTAAGAAAGTTCAGATATTTTACTTAAAAATAAAAGCAATTATTCATTTATTTACCTCACGTTAGAATGTTATCTGACGTCGTACAATTTTACATACAATATATTTTTAAATACATCAGTCAACCATATTTGTGACTAAAAGTGTTTATTTGCATTATAAACTGCAAGTCCAGTAGAATATGCTGGTTCTTTTGAGTGCATTTTTATTTTCACAGAAGACAAAGTTGATAAGTTTAATAAGTACAGGTTGGTTGATCATTAGAGAAGTGTAGACTGATGTTGTGTTGTGTAAGAGTCTCAGATCAGACAGTCCTTTAACAGAGAGACGCTGCTCTGTGACTCTTACATAAAGTCTAAAGAGTTTTCCAGCGTCACCTGGGTGCCATATTTCAGCCCGGCCTCAAAGCATTCGCATCGGAGCCCTGCGCTGACCGCAGATATATATTCCCAGTGACCCGTCTCAGACTTACTGTTACCTCAGTGCTTAACTTAAGCTACTTTACAGCGATGCCATAGAAGAACCATTTCTGGTTCCACAAAGAACCATTTAGTCAAAGAACCATCTCTTTCTTACCTTTGTATAATCTGAAGAACCTTTATTTGCCACAAAAAAACTTTTGTGAAACAATCAGATGTACTTTATGAAACCATTCAGACAAAAGCTTCTTCTGTGGCATTGTGAAGCAGGTTCAGCTCGTTTCAGTTCGTTTAGATGGTCAATCTCAAGCAGACTGATGGAAATGAACGCATTTATTTACATTACATTGATCAAAAGTGACGGCAAAGGCATTTATAATGCTACAAAAGAATTCTGTTTAAACTAACCATGTCCTTTTGAACTTTCTATTTATCAAAGTATCTTAAAAATATGGTTTCCATAAACATGTACACTGTTTTCAACATTAGTAATAATCAGAAATCTTTCTTGAGCTGCAAATCATGTGACTCTGAAGACTGGAGTACTGATGCTGAAAATTCAGCTGCGCATCACAGAAATAAATTACATTTTAACATAGATTCACATCAAAAACAATTGTTTTAAATTATATTATTATTTCACAATTTTTAAAGTACTTTTGACCAAATAAATGCAGCCTTGGTGATTATTAATAGTTTAGTAATATAATACAGTAGTATGTTCAAATTCAAATCTGAGGTCATTGTTTTTGTGCCATGAAAACAGACTGTTTCTGCTCTTTTACAAATTCTGTAATCTAAGAAATGACTGTAAGATACTGTTGTCCTAGCTTGAGAGTAGTTATCTGTCTGTTGTCTGTAGTGTAGATATACACTTCCAGCCTCGGTGTTGTTTAATTACTTGAAATAAGTAGCCTAACAAGCTAGTTTCAAAGAAACTGCTCCAAAAATAAGTGGCTGACATCACAAAGACAAAAGCAGAGAGATCAGTCACCAACCACAAAACCAGAAGAAGACAAGCACCACAGCAGAGCGACAACACAAAGATCTTTTCAGAGCAAGCCTCTCTCTGCTGGATGGAGCTGTAGTGTTACTCTCAGCCGGGTGTAAACTATCATACGTGACCTTTGACCCTGGGCTGCACTGACCTCACATTATTCACAACGCCGACGGACAGACCTATCACAGTGTCAGAGCACAAACTAATGTAATAAACAAAAAATAAATCAAAGATATATATAATAAAAAGTTTATTAAAAACTATATATACACATTTAATAATAAATGCAAAAAAATCTATTTAATAATTTTAAAATAATACATTTTATATATTATGTTTTTATTTACATTTTATATTCTATATATACTTTTTTTTTTTATAAAATGCAAATAGGTTCTTTTACCTTGACATATAGAATTTATGCTTACATTTTAAATTATTAAATTAAATTATTAAATTTTTCCTTGAATTATGTAACTGATTATGCCAATATTATGTAATTAATATATTAATAAATTAATATAAATATATAAATTATAATTACAAATATATGTATTAATATATTTGTAATCCAACATTATTTTTACAATTATTTTAATACATTTGTTTTCATTTTAACTATTGTATTTTTATTTTGTTATTTAAATATCAAGTA
>JAUMHE010000046.1:1124051-1138973 GCA_032359235.1 Enteromius mattozi | reverse complement strand
ATTCTCGTAGTTTCGACTTTAATCTCGTAGTTTTAGATTTTTTTTTTTTTTTTTGGTGGCACTAAAACTCCGTCGTAGTTTTAGTATGTTTGCTATGCATTTGTCATTTTTATTTTTAACTTTTTAGGTTTAATTTATTTTATTTCAGCTTTAATGCAGATCAACTGAGTTATTTCAGTGCTTTTTATATCTTCAGTTGTCAGTTTAATAGTGTTTTTGTCTTTTTATTTTTAAATACTTTGCTTTAGGTTTGAGGTCTGTCTAAGTTTAATTTTTATTTTATTTTAGTTTTACATCACTTTTATTTTCATTGTTTTGCTTCTGTATTTTTTATATTTTCATTTTTCATTTTATTTTGTATTAATTATGTGTTTCATTGTATTATTGTTATTATATTTAAATATTTCTATTTTAATACTTAGATTACATTTATTATTATTATTTCTTTATTTATCTTTACATTTCTAGTTAGACATTTTAATGCTTTAATTTATTTTGGTTAGTTGCAACATTACATTTTTCATTTACATTTAATTTAATATATATTTCAATGATATTAATAGTAGTTTACTAAAAGCAAAGAACACCTTAAAATAAGCATGTTTATAATGCACACAAGTCAAGTCCCCACAGACAACAACAAAAACAGAAAAGATGTGCAAATAATGCTAATTTTCAAATTTAAACTGATTATTCACACAAAAACCCAAGCCTTTGTGAATGATGAGCTAATTACGAGTCTGAATGACTTCATTAGCGCCTGAGTCACATGATGTCACTGATTGTACAGTTCAAAGGTGTTTGAGGTTTATGATCGCTCTGAGCTCATCCGACATCATTCAGAGCCTTGTTTCTGTTAGCGAGTGTCATCTGACTCAAGGTCTCCGCTGGCCCTCAGACAAAACAAAAGAAATCTCACGCACAAAGGCCGTGACATTTAAGAGTGATTTGAAGGCCAAGAGCTCCTAGGAAACACAAAACGTCCGACCACTCAAACTCTGCGACCCTGAGCAGGCCTCCGCTCAACTGTTCTCTTTACACTGGTCCAGATGACAAAAATGACCAGCGACAAACCAATCAAATAACAGCAGCACAGCTCGGTCTTCAGTGAGAAGCTGCTCTGAGTCTGGGAGCTGCTGGAGTGTGTGTGTGTGTGTTTATAGCGCCTCCAGTGGACACATGCTGTAACTGTCTAGAGCTCACTGCACCAGGTAATATTCCACTCGCTTTGATCGCCCCTCCCTCACTGTGAGTGTGTGTGTGTGTGGGCGGGGCTTGAGCAAAAGAAACTCTACATCGCCCTCTGCCTGTCACATGACAGAAACATTCACTCTTTTGTGACCCAAAACACAAAAGCAGTCACAAGTAGCACCGGTATATTTGTAGAAAATTGTATTGGTCAAAATTATCTATTTTTTTATGCCAAAAATCATTAGGATGTTAAATAAAGACTATGCTCCACAAAGATATTTAGTAATTTTCCTACTGTAAATATACAAAAACCTAATTTTAGATGAGAAATATGAATTGCTAAGAGCTTCAGTTGGACAACTTTGATTTTTTAAATATGAATATTTTCTTTAAGCCTCAGATTCCAGATTATGTCCGATCCTAACAAACTGTAAATCAACAGAAAGCTCATTTGTTCACCTTTCACATAATTAATAAATCTCAATTTAATAAAACTGAAACTTAATTAATAACCCTGAACCAAACTGAGCCAAGCTGAATCAAGGTGCAGAATATGATCATAATGTGTTCAAAAGAAATGAAAGTATTAGCAGTTGCCCAAATGTTGTTGCTATTTCTAATGAACAGGGTGACTGATGGCCAATATGATAATAATGCAATAATATGGTGCTAATTTGTGGTAGCAAAAGAAACATGCACTAAAATTGTGAAGATGAGCTAACAACAAAATATTTTTCTCAGAGAAGGCTGTCCAAAGCTGATAACCTCAATAGAGCAGCACACTCTGGTGGACATCAATAAGAGCACATGAATACAACATGACTTTAAAGTGTGTTTAGTTACTCACGGGGAAGAGCACTATGGGAACGGTCAGAGTCACCGCCGTCAGAACGGCCAGACGCACCAGAAGAAGCATTGTGTCAAACTTGTAGACCTTTGTGAAGGTGTGAAGCAGCTCCGCCTCGACATGATCTGATATATACACACACACACAGAGAGACAGAGTGTAATGTGTGATGATGGAAGAACGCTGAAGCTGTGTGAGAAGAGCGTGTTTGTAACGTACCGTAAAAGGTCAGATAGCCGAAGAGAGCGGACAGCAGGTACATGATCAGCATGCCCAGGATGGACAGGTTTGAGACGCGCTGCATCTTCTTCCGAGAGCGGCTGAAGAACACCAGGAGAGAAATACACAGCTTCAGATAATATATGAGAAGAACTGGACAGGAAGACGCAAAATCTGAATCTATGTCTAAATAGCCAACCGTTCTTGTTACTAGATCTGATGCTATTTGAAAAAAGTAAAATTGTCAGGTATGTGTGTGTGCACTATGTGTATATAAATATATATATATATATATAGTGCTGTCATTCGATAAATCATGATTAATCACATGCGAAATAAACATTTTTGTTTGCATAATATATGAGTGTGTGCTGTTAATATTTATTATATATAAATAAATACAAACAATAAATAAATATATATATGTGTGTGTATTTTTTTGTGTGTTGTATACACAGTTGTATACACAGTATTATGTGAACACAAAACTATTTTGGATGTGATTACTCACAATGACAACATTAATAAATATCTCTCTCTCTCTCTATATATATATATACCTCAGAAAACATACTGTGGTAGCAGATATAATTTGAAATATATAATACAATATAATAAAATAAAATATATATAGTATAATTACTAAATATATATGTTTTTGTTACTGGACATGAATGAATTTAGAAATAACAATAAAAAACCTTAAAATAACTATTTAAATTATAACATAATGTAATGTAATGTAATATAATATATTTGTAAATGACAATGTTTTTGTTACTGGACCTGAATTTCTTTACAAATAATGATTGTTATTTCTGCGCATGCACACGGTTTTGCTCACTCTTTGAGTTCGCTGTAGATGGGCAGAACCTCAGGATGACAGACAAAGGCGAAGGCGAGGATGGGAATGGTGTAGGCAGTCTGAAAAACACACACATAGCAGACGCGTCAGGATCTGTCCACACACAGCACCTGGTCCGACCGGCTCCATGGCATGTCTGAGAGCTCACCTGCGAGTTGAAGACGAAGTATTTGGGTGTGCACATGTCCTGCTGGTCCTCAGGGTGAGGTGTGAGCCGGACGGCGCTCTGAAGCGGGTCGTGATCTGGACCCAGAGGATGATCCGGGTGAGCTTCAGAGATATACGCCAGCGCCGAGGCGTTCTGCAGCGTGTACAGACCCAGAGCATCAGAGCCGTTCAGACTCATGTTGGACTCGTGCTGGTAGAAGAAGGGCAGAGGACACGGCAGGATCGTCTTCTTATAGATCAGCTGAAAAGAGAAAACAACGCACCAGAGAGCGCCAATAAGAAACAGCTCAAGCCAAAGAGAAAGTCCTGTCATGTCATGTCAGCCTCGGGTCATTTTGTGGTCCAGAGAATACAAGTTACTCAAACTGGTTTTTAACAGGGTTATTATAGCTGACCAAGAGCATAAAAAAAAAAAAAAAACATTTTTGGAGCACAAAAGCTCGGGTATATTTGTATCAACAGCCAACAATATATTGTAGGAGTCAAAATGATCACATTTTCTTTTATGGCAAAAATCATTAGGATATTTAGGAAAGATCATGTTTTATGAAGATATTTGGTAAATTTACTACTGTAAATATATCAAAACTTAATGTGTGATTAGTAATATGCATTGCTAAAACTTCATTTGGTCAACTTTAAGGTGATAAAAGTTGAATCTCGGCCAAATATTGTCCTATCCTAACAAACCATACATCAATAGAAATATGATTTTTTTATTTTACAGATGAGGTATAAATATCAATTTCTAAAAATTTACCCTTGTGACTGGTTTTGTGCTCCGCGGTCACTTGAAATAAAATATAATAAAACAACTTAATAGACTAGACCAAATAGAATAGACTATTTTTTTGGTAACTTGCTACAATGAAAAACAACAACAACAACAAAATATAATAAAAACATTTTAAATTTAGTTTAGTCTGTTGTTCTCAAAATAACTAAAACTAAAATAAGAAGTAATACAACTATATAGACATAAAAATCACAAAAAATAATTTTTAAAAACCCTAAATGTTAACTAAACATTTTTATTTTATTTGAACAGAGTAATTATGGTTTGCTAAATTTAAAAACATATTTTACTAAAGCTAAAAACTAATTTTCATTGCTTGAAATAAACATATTTTAAAAAAATATTTTTGATGTCTTAATGTCTAAAATAATTATATTTGTATAGAAAAACTACTACAATAAAGAAAAAAAACTAAATGACTAAAATGTTAACTAAAATAAGTTATTGACAGTTATTACAGTTAACTAAAAGTATAAAAATCATTTAATTAGAAATACAATAAAATAAAACATTTTAACTTTATTTTAATTTAGTTTAACTTGATGTGTTAAAATAACTTAATTTAAAAAGTTCATAGACAAAAAAACAATAAAACGTCAAATAAAATAAAAAAATAAAAACTAATTTAAAATATGAAATGTTGTTTAATAGTGAAGTTTAATCTGCCATTCTTGCTCAATTTGTTCACTGAATACATTTGATAAAAAAAAACAAACAAACAAAAAAACAACAGAATCTCAATAATAGTAAACAAGCACTGGTTAGAGAGTGATTGTGGATAAGTAAATGATTTTCATGACTATTCTCACTGAGACAGTAATGCTGTGAGCTCATGTGGCATGTGAAGCTGAAAACGAAGAGTAAACGTACCACTCCTACGAAGAACACCATGCATGAGAGAGAGAAGCCGCTGGTGTACCCCAGATACCCTGATGAGACGAGAACCAGAGTTACACACACACCTCATAACGCCACACACACACACACATGTTGGGTTTACACGTTTTATGGGGTCTCTCCATAGGTGTAATGGTGTTTATACTGTACAAACTATATGTGGTATTGTCCTACACTGACCCTACACCTAAACCTACCCCTTACAGTGAAACTGTGTGCACTTTTAGATTTTCAAAACACTTCATTCTGTTTGATTTATAAGCTTTTTTCCTCATGGAGACCTAACAAATGTCCCCACAAGGTCAAAATTTACTGGTATTCCTATCTTTGTGGGGACAATTGGTCCCCATAAGGTGATAAATACCAGGTGCACACACACACACACACACTCACCGAGGTTCTTCAGCAGAGATAGAGGCAGAATGATGCCGATGGACACCAGCACCACCACGTAGTTCCCGTTAAGATACCATTCACTGCACACACAATACACTGATGTCAAGCTTTTCATTTCTACACCTGCTCCAGTCAAAAAACACTGCTATAAAATGTAAAAAATGTCAAAATATCTCAACAAAAACCTTTATTTTGGATGTGATTAATTGCGATAAATACTGAAGTATAACAATAATACATATATAAGTTAAATGATTATAATATATTTAAAATAAATATAAAATACAAGTATTAATTTCATTGACATAAAAATCTTATTTTTAAAAAAATAATCAGATTTTTCAAAAGTAACACTTGATTTTGATACACTTTTCAAAAATATCAAAGACTGAAAATGACAGAGTTTTACCCAGAGTTCTCCTCCAGCCCCAGAAAGGCTTTGATCACCTCCGGCAGCTCGTATTTGACTATGAACAGGTAGCTGGACATGGCTGCAGATGAGACAAACACATTAATATCACATCACTCACGCTATAAACCAAAGAATTAAGTGACTTTTAAATATAGCATCATTACCTCCTATATTCTGCAGAGTTATTGATCCAAAAGCTGCCATTTTTCCCGGCCATCCAAACGCTTTTTCCCCGAGCTTCTCGTAGATCAGCGAGCCTGTAGCCAGGGGATAATACAGCATTAGAACATGCATGTTTCATATATTAATGTGTGTTTATGATCTCTGGATGAGCTCACCTCCTTCTTTGGCCGTCACTAGCAAGAGATGAACAGAGTACAGCGACAGGATAGCGACCCCAAGCAGCAGAATGCTGGAAACACAGAAGAAAACATCACAAACTCCTCCTGAAACATTAAATATCATGTGTTCAAATACACAGAGCTACACAGCTAACAGGGAACATTCTCACAACGCTTTCTAAACGTTATAGAAGTGTTACATTCTTAATGTTTGTGGAACATTCTTGTAACTTTACATCTTTATAACACTGAGAGAAAACATTTTGAGATCAACATTCTCAGTGTTCTTATGATTATTATTTGTGTTCGACATTTTGTAACGTTTAAATAATGTTCTAATCAAAACTGAACAACTTTTGTTCACATAATATATGTGTGTGTATTGTGAATTTTTATTATGCATACATAAATACACACACATATATTATATATCTTGGAAAAATTTACATGTACATGTACATATATATATATATATTTAATATATAAAATGTATTTATTAACTACATACACGCATGTGTTTGTTTTTATATAGGCTATACAAAATAAATATACACATATATTATGTAAAGAAGCGATTAATCGTTTGACAGCACTAGTAGAAATAAAGTTAATAGAATGTTGTAAAAACATTCTTATAACCTTTAAATAACGTTCTAATCACATGAAAACATTATAACGTTTATAGGATATTGAAAAGAAATATTTAAATAATATTCCATTTTAGGTAAAAATGAAGTTAGAAGATTGTAAGAAATCTTTTTGTAACCTTTAAATAACGCTGTGTGTGGTCAGTGCACAGACACATATATGTGCGGTCTGCATTTAGAAAGCTCTTCAGAAATAAACCGCAGTAACAGGCGACATAAGATGAGAACATATGACTTACAGATGAGACTCTAAATATTTCGCAACAACAGTGGATGATATATAAGTCAAAATAACATTTACAGCTTGTCTAAAGCAATATTTGTAATGATTAGCAAATCTAATCCACAATTGATCTTATTTCAGTCAAGAACAGGAAGAGAGCGTCTGAATGAGATATAAAGTGACCCATAAAGTACTGTCACGACTAATTCACACTGAGCGAAAGAATCAGTTAATGATGGATCGGTCACTCGACACCGGCCTCCTGCGGCTCACCCAACAGAAATAACCGTCTGACACGAGTGCCGGAGAATGAATGAGCGATGTGAGGTTGAGCTCTGAGCGCTCAGGTGACTGTGCTGAAGGTGTCACACACACACACACACACGTTTGTTTTTGTGAATTGTGGGGACATTTTTATACTGTAAACCACCAACACACACACACACTCACAGACACACACTCAATCTCACACACACACACAGTCACACACACACTTTAACCCATCACTAACATCAGACACTGATCTAAATATATCCATATAGTTTATCAGTGATATGCGCGGGTGTAGCGTGTCGTCCCGACAGAGCGAGTGCCAGCACATTCTTTGATAAGAACCTCTCGGGGGGTTTCTGGAACTACCACTTTGGCTTCTGTAGGGCTTTGGGTTCTGGAACTATATTATTTATTTATGTTTTTATGTTACAGCTCAATTGTAAAAATACACACTAAATTAAAATTCAAAGGCAGATATTTTACATAAACATATTTAATTTTAAGGCTAGATCAAGCATCAACAGTTTTGACATCAATGTATATATATATTATTTATAATATGTATTTTTAATTGAATTTTTTAGCTTTACATTAAAACATTTGAACTATTGAAGTATGCATAAATACACACACAAACATATTTTTACAGTTAGGCCATAGCAAGTTTATTATAACTTTTGAAGTATATTTCAATAGATATATTTAGATATATATTTGGAGATATATTTTTATATGTATTTTTTTTTCTTTAAAATTTTTTATTATATTTATTACACTACATTACACTAAACATTTAGTGAAAAAAGCAATGACACTATCCTACAGTTTTTTCCAGCAGCTTACACACTCTTTTTTTCAAAATGCAACAATTGCACACACAAAATGCTAAATGCCACACATCTCTTGCAAAATGAAGCACTGCATTCAAAATATCACAAACATATCTCAAAAGCAAACATTTGCAAACAGCTTTGCCATAATATTAATTCCTGCTAGATTTGTGTGTCTGAAATGATCTGAAAGTTCCATGCCTCATTAATATTCATGAGCTGATACATGCCCCTCCCACTTCCCACATCATTCTGAGCACAGATACTCACACAAACAGTACGATGCCAGTGTTGGCCATTGCAAAAGACAATCCCAGAATTCCACTGCCCATGATGGCATTACTGAGGTTAAAGGTGGACATCCCAAATGACGTGTGACCTGGGTGCTGCGAAACACAGAGACAGAGTTAACCAACAGCTCCAGAGAGAGAACATGAATATGCTAATGAGCTTCACAACAAGGGTCTTACATATTCTTCTTCATCATCATATTTCTTCTTCTTCATGATGCCATTTGTGAGAAACTTTTGACTCTCCGTGTCATCCTCGTCCAGAAGTGAGCTGCAATCAACACAAACACGTGATTTCATTTCACAGGTGCTGTTTGTTTGCTGCTACACGATGAATCAATGCATGAATATGTCAGCGTATGTTGTCATTTCCCATCAAGCTCTGTGTCACAATGTCCTTGATGTGGACATCACACAACGTCAGGCTTAAACACACCACACTGACTGACCTGTTAATGGTGGCCTTCTCTGAATCGATGGGCGTGAAGCGTTCGTCCACGCTGCTTTCATCGTCCGCCTCCATGCTCACTTTCTTCAGCTCCATTCGCTCCATGTTTACAGATTAGGATTTGGTCTTTGGGAAAAGAACTGGAAGAAGAACCAGAGAAGATTGGTTTGAGCTATGATATGACCAAAACCTTGAGCAATTTCATATCACAGTAATGATATATATCACAATAGCTATATTAGGTTTTAATAAGGTTTTTATGGTATCAGGGTTTTTGATGCAACAAATATTCATCATTCTTGTCATCACTGTCAGCGAAACAGAAAAACTAATACAGGATAAAAAGAGAAAAACTAATCACAAGCAACAAAAAAAAAGCTTGCAAAAAATAAATGCTACATACACTGTATAAATTAAAAGCACTGCATTGTTTCCAGTGTGTAAATGACATTTCTTCTGATTAAAGTGATTTAGTCAGAGATGTTCCTCCTGTTGTTTGATTAACATGAATGGCAGACAGCAGGAATATTAGACTGCTGTCACTTTAAGACTGAACGTCCAATATATTGTTACATAAGTGTTTTCGTTTTCAGCTGTTTACTTTCACTTACTTTCCAAAATGGTGCTACAGTGATGTGGAGAGACAGAGGAGACGAATTATTAAATAAAGTTGTTATTTTTATTTTCTTTGGTGTACAAAAAGTATTATTGTCGCTTTATAACATTCAGATTGAACCCCTGATGGCAGATGGATGATGTTTTTCATGCTTTTCTGCACGATGACAGTGTTCATTTACTTGGTAGTCAATGAGACAGTCACAAGCCTCCCAGTTTTCATCTAAAATATCTTAAATTATGTTCTGACGACGAGTTTTTATGGGTTTGGAACAACATGGGGGTAAGTGATTAATAACTAAATTTTCCTTTTGGGGAGGAGTAACCCTTCAAGACCTAAATGACTGTGTTTATGAGTACACTTGCAAAGACGGGCATTTATACATATATGTATTTGTATTTAACATCTTACAAACCAATAAAAAATCTCTAGTCAAAAATCTGACAAATTTCTACCAGTTAATCATGTCTACCAGTATATCAAACACCCCTAGCTAGAATCGACCCCAAGAAGCAGCTCAAATATAATCTCGATACATTACTTCCAGATTTTTCATGACGTAATACTTTTTTAATCATAATACGTCCTAATTCTGGCAGATTTACTATTTGTATTTTCACGCCAAGTGACCCTGAACTGATCCGACTAAAAACAAGTCAACAATTTGGAGCCAAATGTATTGACTGGGACTCTGAACATGTTGTGATAAATCAATCAGTGTAACTTCAACACCAAATCCGGCCTGTTCTAGAGGAAAAACGCGTCATGAGGTTGTTTTCCACCAATTTCAAGGTTTTTAAATGTTGCAATATCGACATCCAACATGCAATATAATACCCGGTCCATCGCTGTTGTTGATTTCTGACAATGCAAACTGAGAAAAAACATTTCTGACAAGACTACAATATTGATCTTCTGCAGGTTCTTTGCCAGCAGCACGATCTTTGACCCATGAACAGTGAACATAGTTCACCCTCCATCTAGAGCGGTCTGTTGTGGCATTTGGCATTTGGATATTTGGACATTATTATGGGCATGAGAGATCCACACCTGAGCTCAACAACTGATAAGCCATGCCTCCAACATCATGGTGCTTCATAAAAGAACATCTAGTTCTTCTGTCTTTATCAGTTTCTATTTTCAGTCTCAGAAAGTCACTAGTTCAACCCTACTCTAACCTAGTTTGAGCTAACATGTTAATTGCACATTAGAGAGAAAAACACTGACCTTACTTTCTGTATTTTTTCTTTTAATTGTGTATCTATATATATCGAAATGATATATTTTCCCATACATTTTGTCTAATTTTTATTCACTACTTCTGTTTTCATTCCATGACTGTTTCAGTCATGATTCAGTAATAAAATACAATTTTATTTCAGCTAGTTCTCATTCTCAGTTGAAAATGATACTAAACCATATCCTGAAAAAAAAGAAAACTGTACAGACAGTATAAAAAATAAAAATGATAAAACACAACAAAAACTTCAACTATAATTAAAACAAAAACAGAAAAAACAGTAGTCAGCATTTGAAGTGGACCAAAAAACCTGTTCTGAGTCAAGAACGCATTTTGGTTTTAGGTTTCAGAACAACTTTGATTCACTATTGTATATTAATAGAAACTGTAACAGTCTGTAGTGAGCAGCTCAGCGATATTTTATCATGACAATCACACACACGTCACTGTTGCTGGACTCAGCGTTTATTCCCCATCGAGGGCTGCTGCAGCACTCAGTGTTTTGCTCCAGCTCCACATAAAGGCTGTGTTTGTTCAGTGTTTGGGTTGAGGACTCATGTCTCTGTGTCTGATCCGCTCCATGACGCACTAGCTCTGGAATCAGCTGCGTTTAGCCGCGCTCCGACACACACCTGTTATGAGCACACACCGCACACTGGCCTCAGGTCAGCTATTTCCAGCCCATGCAAGGCACAAACCGTCCTGAAAACCATTTCCTGAGCGTCCAGAACATTACATAAGACTCTGATGAGCCAGTTAATAAGCCAAAACACCGCCAAACCATTCTTACACCCAATTACCCACAATGCTCCTCTTCACCGACACAAAGCCCTCATTGATAGGATACATAAACGTGGCCAGAGAAACTGCTGAACTATAGACTCATGGAAATATTCCGCAGGACTGGGAATAAATGCAGATGGGGAACATTTATTGTATTCACATACGAGAGCGCTTTTACAGAAAGTAAACAGTTTCTACTGCTGAAGTGTTTGATATATAACATTCAAAATACACTAGATTTTAATTTAACATTAATGGAACTCAGAATAAACACTTCTGCCAAGTGATGTCATTCATTCATTTGTCTGTTAATGGTTGCAACTCAATGCGTTAATATAAGCAAGATTATTCCCAGAAAACACAGAACATTCTCACAATGTTATTATGAATGTTAGGACAAAATGTACTTCCTGTAACTTCATTAATATTTGATAAATTAAGCTGAAATACTCTGAGAACATTCTAAAACATGTTACTGGTGCATGATAAAAGTTGTAAGAACTGCACATTTTATATGTGTATGTTGTTTTGTTGTTTTTTTACCTGAGTTTGTTTTACAAGAAAATACTAGCTCAGACTTCAGAATATAATGTTTAATTTAACATAGCTGCTGTTTCTTTGCAATCATTTGTGAAACTTGCTAGCAATTGTTTTTATACCAATTTAGGGCACCCTTTATTGGTATCAAACATTTCAGTCACTGGATAATCAAAAATTGATGTTTACATTTTTTTTTTTCCATTTACAGCAAAAAACAAAACTATGTATTAATATATATTACATATTCTCAGCTGTAAGTTGCTTTAGATCTTATCCTATATGAATGCATAAGGTTAACATACACTCTACACTCTACCAGCCTAACCAGCAAAACCCTATGAAACACAACCACACCTTAAACTTCAGTACATACTTAGAAACACAGAGACCTGAGAGTCTCATAACACACACACACGCCTAATGCTGCTTTATTTGCAGAAGCTCTCAACACAATAAATCTCTTTCAGATGTATGATTGAAAGCAAAGTAGAAAATACCTTAATCGGTTGTCCTTGACAGCAAAGGCATTAAACAGAGAACTTCTGCATCTCAGACTTTTCTCAGGTAATCTCACACATCTCCTCTAGAGCTTCAGCAGCATTTTGGAGCAGCGACAAAATAAACCATCTAAACAAAACTGCTCAGATGCAGCCTGAGCAAAACCTGTGTGCACTGGCTTTAAAGCGGTCTAAGTTAGCTGTGCTGTCGTCGTCATGCCTCCAAGCAGCTGGAGCTGACCTGAGTGTTTTACGACGAGAAACACTCGCTCTTCAAAGGGAATGTCTGTGTTTGCGCTTGAACCAGCATTCTTCACGTCGCTGGCTGGACGCAGATCACACACACACACACACACACAGAAGCACCAACAACGAGCAACCAAAACACAAAACCCGCAGATCTCCTCTAGCTTTAACTCAATTATAATGTATTAATGGTGGTTTGGTTACTCACAATGAGAGCCGGTCAGACGCAGAACACTAGATATGCTCACAGATCAAGGATGAGCTTGGTTTTTAGCCCTGGAGGTGAGTGGAAGCTTTAAAGAGCGTTGGGAGGACCTACCACAGCCAATCAGTATGCTTCTTCTCAACCACTCAGCTCGAAGCTCCGCCCCCTCGCCCCTCCACCTGCGTCACTGAAGGGCACACAGGCTTCCAGAAATGAGTTCAAGATAAGGCGACGCGTTGCATCAACTTCTGTTTGCACTGGGGCAAGACTCTGGGGTCGCTCGGCCTCACGGACGCAGATACTAAAGACCCGCTCTGGGACGCCAACCAGCAGCTCCAATCTGCATTCGCAACTGAGGGGTGTGCAAACACAGACATGGACACACACTCTGGGGTCACTGATCAAAAACCCAGAGATGAACTGAAACTTCATTCAGCTCCGATCAGAAATCCTATTGGCAGACATCAGCCAACAACCACATACAATTGGCACATGCTGCATTCCCAACTATTGGCATATTTTGTAAAATATTCAAGTATACATTGACAAAAAGGGTTTAACCATAAAAAGTGTAACACTGCTCAAAATTGTTGTTTTTCTTGTAAAACGTAAAACATTTTCTGAGTAATTTAATATAAATTTAGTTTTTGGGGGGGTTTTTTCAGAGCAAAAAATAAATATAATACATTTTTCCCTGATTTACAGAAGACACCCACTAAAATGTCATTCAGTGTAACAGTTTTGTCAAGCATATTTACAACAAAAATCAATTTATGACATATTAAAAGATTTTTCACCTGAAATACTAATTAGTTTTTATTTCACATTTTTAAAATTTGCCACTATCCTAGGTTGAGCGCATAGTGTACTAATTTACTAATTTAAAACACAGTAAAATTTAATATGCTCCCTTATTCTTTTACATATTTTAATATGTACAAGTCAGAATAAGCATGTTGTTTGAATTTTTACATAAATATTGTGTTACACTGAATGACAATTTAACATTAATTTAACCAAATTTTGACATTTTATTCTTCAAAAACATATCTAATATCTTAAAGTAGACACTTACATTTAACATGCCTTCTATGGACATAATATCACTTTTGTAAATTTCTTTGGATGCGGACAGGTCCTTGACCCTTATACATCAACATTATATTCAGTATCATCATATCTTAATATCAATATCAACCACTGAAAATTCATCAATGCTGAATGAAATACTGACCACAATACTATTGTGACGTAGTCCCAATAAATCTGGTAACATAAGTATTTCATGAAATATATTACAGTATGTAGTTATAGATCAACCTTATATCTTCCAGCTCTTCAGATCTCTATAAATCAATATCAGGGCCAAATGAAATACTGATCACCAATATGAAAGTGTACTGCAGTCCCAATTATTTGGTGTGTTTTATAATAATTACGGTAATAACCATGCTTAATATGTCTACATCATCAATTTTATATTCAATTACAGCACTCCAGATCTCTAGATATTAATATCAGTCATTGAAACATACATCAGCACCAACTGCAATACTGGCCACCAATAGTCCTGCATTTCCAATTATTGGTGAATTTTGGTAAATACTCAATATATGTATTCACATAATGTTTTTGTATATGGTAAAGTTCATAAATCAACATTATATTCAATAACAACACTCCAAATCTCTAGACATCAATATTGGACGAAACTCCAACAGTGCCAATTGAAATAGCTACTGATCACTAATATAATAGTGTGCTACATTCCCAATTGTTGGTGATTTCTTTTATAATATTATGATAATATTTGAGTAAAATGCGTGTTCAGCATCAACATTTTACCCAATACCAGCACTCCAGATGTCTACCTACGTTGGCCGTTGATAAACTCCATCAGTGCCAACTGAAATACTTAGTTTTATAGAAGTAGTACTGTAACTTGGCATTTA
>JAUMHE010000046.1:1069419-1095408 GCA_032359235.1 Enteromius mattozi | reverse complement strand
TGTATGTATATACAGTGTGTCCAAATTTTACATCATAATTTAGAATAATTAGAATTTTAGGGGGAAAACTTCTTAAATGTTATACAAATTAGTTAACATAAATTGACATTTAATGAAATCGGCAAGAATTTTAGGATTAGGTTTGGACAACCATAAGTAAACAACGTGATATTGATGTTAGCAGAGAATTATTTTAGTAAATTACTAAATGTGTTAATTTAAATATTTTCTTGTAACATAAATGCTAACTACTCACTTTACATTCTTATCTAATAAAATCCATTTTATTTAATTTGATTGTAATATTTATACTTATTGTTCATTATATGTTTTTTCAGATTTTGACATGTTTTGCACTGCCAAAAATACTTTTCTTTTTACGTTTTCTAGTTTGTAAAATTTACTGTAGCAATTTTGAAATGAAAGTTGTTTCAAAGTCAGTCCTAACAGCAGTTTTTCTTTGCTGTTCTGCTGTTAATGCTGCTCATATGGAGTGATTAATTAGACAGTCTCTCGTTATAAGTGCTGCTGATGAATCTGTTCTGACAGCTGTGAGTCTCTGGCCGTCCTTGACTCTGTCCTGTGTCGAGTGTGTTGGCAGGACTAAGATCATTTTTCGACATCTGTTTTCAGTTTCTTTGTATAAGTTTTGTCCTCCTGACACGACCGGGCTTCTTCCTATCAGAACCACACTCCTTCCCTCCCATGATGCCTGACCTGGAATTCAGCGCGGTTTGGCCTAATGCACCAGGACAGGAAGTGGTTTGGATTTATCTGCGGCTTTTGTTTAACTTTCAGCCTTTTTCTGAGAAGAGTTGACGCAGTTTTCTTAAAGTCTCCTCTCTGATCATGATGAACCAGCACTTATTTTGGCTTCTGCTTTGCGTTGGACTCCTAATGTAATCTCTTGGTTTAGATAGATGGGACTCTGGATTGTTTCTTGTGTTGTGCTGTGATCTGATGAGGTTGGTTTATCTGATCTGGTTCTCTTGTTTGAGTTTCTGAGCAAGAGAGTGCAACAGTGGCTTTTTATGTGTTTACGTTTTCTCAAACCGTCCAAGCCACACAATCGATTCAAAGCAAAAACTATTTTTGAGATAAAGGTAAAGTATTTTATTGAATAATGAACGACTCATCTGCATATTATGTAGTCAGGAATGACAGTACAGTATGAAACTTATAGATTAAGCACAAAAATGAAAAGCATGCAAAGATATATAAGTTGTATGAGAGTGTAGGGAGACTGAATCCACTACAGCATTTGCATTGCTTCATTAGAGTGGGCGATCATTGCTCAACGTTTCTGCAGTGATTCCTGTTTCTATGGTTACTATGACTTCTGTAATTGGTGGATTTGCTTCAAGATTAAAGGAATAGTTCATCCCAAAAATTTTAATTTGCTAAAAATATCTCAACCTTAGTCCATCCAAGACAGATGAGTTGGTTTCTTCATCAGATTTGGAGAAATGAAGCGTTACGCCACTTGCTCAGCAGTGAATGGGTGCCGTCAGAATGAGAGTACATCACAGTAATCCACACCACTCCAGTCCGTCAGTTAATGTCTTGAAAAGACAAATGCTGCGTGTTTGTAAGAAACAAATCCCTCCTTTAATTTTAAACTGTTGTTTCTAGCTAAAAAAGTCCATATAAGTCCATAATCCATAAAAGTGCTTCTAAAAGTGTTGATATTTTGATATGAGAGGAGGACAACAGGAAACTTTTTTTTACACAAGAGGAAGTGTTATTATGAATTATGGATTCATATTTTGTCCAGAAACATCGTAATGATGGATTTGTTTCTTTTGGCTTCACAAGACACTGATTGCTGGAGTGCTGTGGATTATTGTTATGTCTCATTCTGACGGCACCCATTCACTGTACATTGTCACATTTCTCAAAGCTCATATTGGATTTCTCTTGAAAGCTTTAATTTTGGGCAAAATTGGTCAAATAAATGTTTTTTCCTTCTGGACCCTGATTGTTGTGGTCTATTATAACCAACAACACTGAGACGCCGAATGCATTAGGTGTGTCTGCATGCATGTTGGTGTGTTTATTTGTCTATTTGCACATGCGTGTCTCCTAGATCTCTTTTGATGAGTGCAGCTGGCCTGGATTCACATATCACAGTGTACATTTTCAAGGAGTTCATTCACAAAGCCAGAAAATGGTCCATCCACTCGCAGACCTGATGAGTAAGTCTGAGAGCGTCATTATGGCGCAATTACGGACTGCTCGGTAGCCATTAGAGGAACATGGAAGTACAGCGCAGCCTGAGATTGGCATCATTATCAGAGCCGTGAGAGGAAATGACACGCTGCAGATGAGACGATTGCGGTTTGCATTTACATTCATAATAATTTACATAACAGACGTTTGCTTGCCAAAGCGACTTACACAGCAGTCTGGGTTTCTCAGTACTTGTTCATAGCATTAAAGTAACACATTTTCTAAAATAAGAGTTTCAGAACTTCCTCAAAACTACCTCCTCAGTCTGATTAAAATGAAACAGCAGATACGTCTTGTTTGCACTAACACAGAGTCATTTACATGTCGATGAGGTCTACATGTTAATAATCAGGCACTTCCATTCAGACACAATGAGAAAGAGGAAGTAAAATGGAGACCTTTATTTTGTCTGATAGTTTTATGACAATTATGTTCAATTTGCATAAAAGTGGACATACAGATTTTTTAAAATCACTGCAAAAACCTTTTACAGTAATATTTCAAAGAGAGGGTGCAAAATGATTGTTTAATAGTTGAATCGTTTTTCTATTTACCTCAGTTTTTTTCTCACATCTTATATTTATGAATTATACATGTATTTCAGACAGATTAGATGGCTTCCATGATGAAAAATGTTTACAGAGAATTTTGCACTCAGTTTTGATGCCATATGCATTTATCTAAATTTTAGACAAGTGTACATGCAATTTGCTTAAATGCATTATAAATATAAAGCTAGCTGGAAAACTACTGTATCTCATTTGAGCCAACGCAAGGAAAATGGAGAAAAACTTGTTTTAGCTGAGTAACTATAAATACATGCAGGAGAGATGTGATGATGTCCCATAACACAGTTGTAACAGTTGCATTGCATTTAGAGAAGGTTAGGAGCCAGCTCCAGTGAGGAAAACAATAACCACATTAGAGTTAAATAGAGTTGTACATTATATCCTTTTACTGCAAATGTCAAGCATGTATTTCTGCAGTGGTGTGTGTAGTTTTGGGCTGGTTGGTTTCACGTGGAGAAGAGTTCACACTTCAGAGTGACACCAAACGCTCAGCAGCGTCACGCTTTTCAAAGGGCGTCTGTGGGATGTTGTTGCCATAGTAACAGCAGCAGCCCTGAGGGCTCACCTGTGGCTGTCATGTGTGTGTTCCCTCATGACCTGCACAGGTACAGATGCCCCAGACACACACACACACACACACACTCAACATGGAGACGGTGAAAAGCTCTTCTCAGCCCTCTTACAGCCGCTGGTCATACAGGTACACACACACACACACGAGAGGCAGAACAGTGTTGAAAGTTTGTGTTTTGTACAGAGGAGTGTGTGGTTTGGATTCACATGAGGACAGTTGTGTGTTTGCACTCAGTAAGTTCATTGTTTGAGTTCCTGAATGATTCTGCTGTTCTTTCCAAATATGGATATCGATTTCTCTGTAATGAAAGACAGCATGTTAAGTAAATGAGTATAAAGTAATGGATGGATGGATGCAGGGTTAATTGACATTTATTGACATCATACACACTAATCGGAAAAGATGTTTTGCTGTAAATGATTCATTTGGTACTAATAGATAGATGGATGGATGGGTGGATGGATATATTCATCTTATTCATGTATTAATTTTAAATGCCATTGTAAAGTCAAGACTGTTGATTGATTGTCGTTTTTCTAAAGCTGTGTCCTGTGCTGAAATATTAGGTGTTTTGGAAGGTGCTGTGCTCCGTTGAGGATAATGAACTTCATTTCATTCAATTCATGGAACAAATAAGAGTGTTTTTAAGGTTTTTTCTTTCTTTCCTACTGGAGAGCATCTGTTTGTGTGTGTGTGTGTTTGTGGTTATGGGGTGTTACCTCAGGTTGTCATGTTGGGGCTGGTAACCATGGCTACACAGGTGTCACATCAGACAGCTTGTGTGTCACCTTACCTCAGCGAGCATGAAACATTCATTCAGGTGTGTGTTCGTTCGTCATCTTCATCACTGACTCTTCCTTTTCTTGTGTTTTTGTCTCTCCTCTGTCATCGCCATGGAAACAAAGAGCCTCCAGTTCTTCCAGCTTCGCGTCTGCCGCCATGACCAGGTACAACAAACTCACTACTGTAATGCTGTGATGCTTCAAACAAAAATAAGCTTTATGTTTGTTTTTTTTAACGGAGATCTGATATGTTTCTCCGGACTCTGCGTGTGAATGTTTATGTGGGTGTGTGTGTGTATTTATAGACACTCGGTTGTGTGTGTGCATGAGGATGTTTGCGGGAAATTGATTTTCTTTCGTTTGCGTGTCTACTGGTTGCCTAGCAGCACAATGATTGACAGATGACTAATGGTGATTAAAACACGGCAGTCTCAACATGTCAAATAATGTGTTTTAGATTCAGATTAACCTATCCTCCGCTTTCACAGACAACGTTTAAGCCTAGTCCTAGACTAAAATGTATATCTGAGCTGTTTTAACTGAAAGAAACTTGCACTGACTGATCTTAAAACATGTCAGTGCCTTTGTTTTGTCTTCAGATGCGCACCAATAATGCTTTTTTCCCCAAAGGCACGTTATATAAATTACTTAAATGTCCTAATTGAACTATGGCTTGATCCTGGCTTAGGCTAGACCCTGTCTATGAAACCAGGCCTATATCTACTGAATGAGATGGTATAAGTGTGTGTTAATGGGTTTTTCATGTTGTTTGTTGTGTTTCAGTACGCTGGAGGACGACAGTCTGAACCTCCGACAGCAGAAACTGGAGAAACAGGTGAGACACATTTACATGACAAGACAATCATCAGAACACAAAAACATGCCAAAACACAATAGGACGCAATACTATGCATCAAAGTACATTTCAGAACACAACACAAAGTTCAACACAAGAATATGCATTAAAAAAACCCCACACAAAACACAGTAACAACACAATTAAATCAAACTAAGGTGTTACAGCTGGATAAGGTGTACAGTATGAAGCTTGACATAGCTTATGTCTATGTGCTTGAATTTATTATTAAAGTTTTATTATTAAATGATTAAAAGTGTGCAGCACATATGTGACAATCTTTTGGGTGCATAAGTAGCTGTGTGACAGACTCAGTCTGTAACAAATGTGTAACAGTAACAGCCTGTTATATCTACATAATTACAAACTGTTCCATAACTTAGTTGCATGGTAATTATATTTTTGTTTTATGTAAGTACAACAGCTACTACTAAGTACTTACTAGGTAATTACTCTGTATTATGGACACCTTAAAATAAAGTGTTACCCAATCAAACATAACATGCATCAAATCAAACAAAATCTATCATCACACAGTAACATGCGTTAAAACAATAAAACACAACACACAGTAACACAAGTTTAAAAAAAAACCCTGAATAATACACAGTAACATACAGTACTTTCCATTGTGATGCAAATGATTGCTTCCTGTGTTTCCGGCCCTCAGCGTCTCACACTTTAAGTGAAACCTTTCAAACTCTCTTTGTGTTAGCAGCCCTCATTTCTCTTCCTGTCTGTCGTCTCCTGTTATTTCATCCCCACGCACACACACACACAGTTCGGTTCTGCTGTTGTAAGGATGATTCTAGCGAGTATGCGTCAACTTCTTCATCTTTCTGTGAGTGTTTTGTTTCTGGGAAGGATTGTGTGTTTTCTGCTCCAGTTCCTGATCCTTGACTGTTATCGATCACTTCCTGTCTTGTACTGAGCTCTCGCTGCTTTTATCTCAGCTCTAGTAGATTATCTTTGTATCACAATAGCGGTCACATGTTTGTATACTCCTACTTATTCTTTCATATGACTTTTTTTTTTGAAGTTGTTCTTTTTTTAAAAATATTGTCAGTTTTCATTTTAATGTTACTATTTTTTTGCAATTATGTGTGTAATTTTGCTTTGGGTTTTAGTTATTTTAGTACTTCACCTTCAACTTCATGGGATGGTTTTCTGGATAGGAATTATCTTAAGCCAGGACAAGACCTTTGTTAAATAAGGACATTTACATGCCTTACACAAAAGCATTACTTGTGTGCATTTTAAGACTAAACAATGGCACTGGTGTATTTTAAGATATGTCAGTGCAAGCTTATTTTCAGTTTGGACAGCTATAAAGGCAGTTGTGTCAATATTAAAAATTTTTTGCACCCTCACATTCTAGGATGTTTGTCCTAACAAACCATATGTCAATGAAAAGATTATTTGTTCAGCTTTCAGGTGATGTATAAATCTAAATTTATAAAAAATTGACACTTATGACTGGTTTTGTGTCCAGGGCCGCATATTATATTTAAATAACCTTTATATTATTAAAAAAATGAGTTAACAATAGTAACACTGGAATAAAAGGTTCCCATTTATTTTTATTTTAAAGTTGAAGTTTTACTTGTAATATTCTCTCCAGGTATAAGGTTATAGCCTAACCTAATTTTAATGTGATCTGTTAACAGCACATGATAAATCCGTCTTTTTAGTCCATTGCATAGCAAAATGATTCAAAGCACTCCAACTGGATGACGTATCGCGAATTGTTTGATTCAAAGCGCATTTCGCAAATCATTTGATTCAAAACAGGACTTATAGCGCGTTTCACAAATAATTTTTTTTCCCCACCGTGAATAAAAATAATTCAGCAGAGGCAGGGATGCATATACCAGAGGGGGTATGTGCTACAAATCGCACCCTGTATATATATATATATATATATAAATAAATATATATTAGTGCTGTCAAGTGATGAATCATGATTAATCGCATCCAAAAATAAGTGGTTGTTTACATAATATATGAGTGTGTATTGTGTTTATTTAATATGTATATATACATGCAAACACATACATGCATATATTTAAGAAGAATATGTTATGTTTGTATATTAAATATATTTATATAGAATATATAATATAATAATAGCACTATATTAATGTATATACATGTAAATATTTAAAAATACACTGAATGTGTGTGTTTTTATATATACATAATAAATAAACACAGAACACATACAGATATTATGTAAGCAAGAACCTTTATTTTGAATGCAATTAATCATGATTAATCGTTTAACAGCACTAATATATATATATACACACACATTTGAATTTAATATTTACTTAAATTACTGAAAATGATTTTTAGTACTTTTAGTTAACAATAACAACACTGGAAAGGAAACAACAGCAGAATGATAAATAACGTACAGTAAGTCGCATGTGTCTCTGATTGCATATTCTCGAAAGAGCCACATTAACAGACAACACCCTTGTTTTATACTTGCTCTATTGAATGCACTGTATGCATCTAGTAAGTGATGAATAATGAATGCTCTGAGTGTGTTAATGGTGTTTTTGTCAAATCAAGTCACCTTATATTGCACTTTTAACAAGATTAGTGCTTTTTTAAACTGAACAGTATCAAATTTGGAGAATAGAGTGTCAGTAATGTATAATGACAAGATTAAATACTCAATGTTCAGTTAAAGGCATTTCATTATTGATTTCAGAGACGTTATTGTCCAGCTCAGTTTAGTTTAAATGGTATCTGTGTAATCAAATCAACAATAATCGCTAGAAATGAAGTGTCCCCAACTAAGCAAGCCAGAGGCGACAGTGGCAAAGAACCTCCATCAGTGACAGAATGGAGAAAAAAAAACCTTGGGAGAAACCAGGCTCAGTCGAGACCAGAGGAAACCATCAGTTCAATTCCAACCACAGCCATGTCAGATTGTGTAAAGGGCTTTTCTGATTCCCGTGGTCTACTCATTTTAATTTATAATTTGATGTATTTGTTTTATTCGTGTGATTTATTTGTTTGCTATAGTTGTAATGCTTATTGTTTAATGCCTGCAGAGGGCGCTGCTGGAGCAGAAGCAGCGGCGGAAGCGTCAGGAGCCTCTGATGGTTCAGCCCAACTCTGAGGGTCGTCCTCGGCGCTCTCGTCCCCGCCGCAGCGAAGAACAAGCACTTCTGGTGGAGCCGCATCTCAGCACTGCCAGCGACATCATCCTAGATGGTGAGGCTTTAACGGCCCCCTAAAGTGCTTTGAAACACGCAGCCTTATTCTATGTGATGATGCAATTTCAACTGAGACAGGAAGACAGGGCGGGACATATCAAGCAGCGCCGGCCCTTTTAAAATAGCCAATAGTGTTTTGTTTATATTTGCAAGAAGATGTGAGAGAAGGTCTTTTAACTTGAGCTGCGTGTTTTATAATGCATGACATGAGTGCATCAGCCTACTGTGAACGTTTACATAGAAAAACAATAAAAAAAAGTCAATGGCTACTGGCACTTTGAGAGTCAAAACAAGCAACACAAAATGAATCTCTGTGGCTCCTGATGATATATTGAGCTCTTATTAAGCTAAAGGATCAGTCTGTGCAAGAAACTAAACATCATTTACAACATTATGACCTGTAATCCAGAGTGAAGTTCGGTTCACAAATGAATCATTCTTTTAAACCAATTCTTTGTAGTGAACTAGTTCAAGCGGTTCATCGAATCAGAATCATCTGAATCAGTTCACCGCTCGAGCAGCACAGATCTACAAATGAATCAATTAAAACTCATTTTCAGACGCCTGACAGACACACTAACTCAAAATAGCGGCGTATCTGATCCTAGGATGAATGAACTGATTCAGCGCTCCAGTAAAATGAACATTTTAACATGGTTATGTAAATAGGTGAGCTGATGAAGACTAGTTTATTCATTTTATATGCTTTAGACATGTAAAACATCCACTTTTTACATCATTATTGGGTGCTTTAATAACATAACTGCATATATAGGACATCATTGCATGAACAAACTAGTGAATTAAACCAGTTCATTGAAACAAACTGTCTGAAATTAGCATATTTTCCCTGAGGCCCTGGATTATAGATAATAATGTTGTTCAGTTTCTTGCACAGACCTCGCTATATCAGCAGGAATCACAGAGATTGATTTTGTGTTGCCTGTATTTGCCTTATTGACTCTCAAAGTGACGGTACCTATAGACTTGCATTGCATGAATCACCAAGGAGCACAGTTTCTGCTAAAAATCTTGTTCTACTGAAAAGAAAAAAAATCAGCTACAACTTGGACAACCTGAATGTGAGTAAATTAACAGCATTTTAATTTATGCCTTTAAATCACAACACTCCTCACTGTGCTTTTTATTAGTCATCGCACTGTTTTGCTTCAGTGTCGTTTGTGTAATAGTTTTGCCTTCTCTTATCTGTTTCTCAGGACTCGTATCTGCTGTTTGTCCTTCTCTCTCTCTGAGAAGCTTTTTCATTCATTTGGAGTCAGACTTTAACTATCAAGCAAAAATGATCTCTCCTCCTGCTGAATGGATCTAGAATTGAATATTGCGCTTTTGCATTCAGCTGTGTGTGTGTGTTTCGTTTGTGAATGATTGAATGTGTGTGTGTTTGTTTGTCAGGCATTGACGGCCCCGCGGCTCTGCTGGGTTCAGAAGCTCCGGATCTGGGCAGTAAGATCCAGGTCCTGTCGGTCAGTCCTCCGCAGCAGCCCTCGCCGCCGGCCGCAGAAGAGCCAGAGACAGACGCCGACACGGACACGCTGCTGGAGCCCAAAACTGACATACACACACTACTGCAGAGGCGCGGTAAGACACACACACACACACACACTGATGCAGGGGAGCACTGGTTTATAACGCACCTTTTTTTTGGAGTAACAGTAACTTAAAGTAAAACCATGAAAACATTTTACTTTGAATAAAATAACTAAAAGGATAGAAATATATTTATATTGAATAAAATATAAAAAAGTAATGAATAATTAAAAATGAGATTGCGATAAATAAAGACTTAAAAATTATATTAAAATACATACAAACTATTAAAATAAATATCAAAAAATAATTTGTTTAAAATAAATGAATAATAAAAAAGTTGAAAGTAAGTAAATGATAGAATATTTGATTTAAATAAATAAATTATAATCAGATTTGAATATATACATATTAAAAATATAAAAAGTAAATATATTACAAAAAGAAATATATTTCAGTTGCAAAAAAAATTCTCATTTTGGTTAAAATCTAGTACTACATAAATGACAACAAATAAATAAAAATGAATACTATTATTATATTATTGAATAGTAATTATTTTAATTATAACAAAAATACTTAATAATTATATACTAATAATACAAAAGAAACATACAACAAAATAACCAAAACTTTAATTAAAATTAAAGTGAAAAAAGTAAATAGAAGAGTTAAATCTAATGCATAGTATCTGTACAAAATTTATAATAGTATATTGATGATTCTAAAACAACAAGACACTGGGGACTTTTCATATCACAAAAATTGCTTGCATGTTGTAAATAAGAACAACAACTTCTATTTAAAAAAAAAATAAAAATTGGACATTTATATGCTGAACAATACACAAAATGTATAAATGAAACCGTGTAAAAGGAACAAAACTATAAAGAACAGTAATAGAGTTCATTACTGTAAATCATATTACTGAATGTCTCCTGAGGACATTTTTAAAAATGTCAAGAACAGCACAAACAGTCTGGTGTGTGTGTGTGTTTGACCGTGCGTGAATGTGTGTGTGTGTGTGTGTGTCTCAGGAGTCTGTGGGTAAATGGCAGTCCTGGTCTCAGCGCTGCAGCTGTTGTCTCTCATCTCCAGCTCTTTAAACTTTGTTTCTCTCAGGACTGTCTGGCAGCATGAACTACGACGAGGCCAGCGAGGAAGATGATGATGATGAAGCTGAAGAGCGAAGCCGATCGCTGTCACCGAACACAGAGAGCACTCGTCCTGCGTCAGCCTCCAGCACCAAATCCACTACGGTCAGACAGACACAATGTCTTCCCCACAAACACTGAGACACCGTCCACCAGCTCTCATAGCAAACTCTTTCTGTCACATCATATAACTGACAATTCAGAAATAATTACGTTACAATATGGTGACTATAGTAAACCTAACATTTTTTTAGTGTATTATATTAAACCATAAACATTTCAGAATTAAGTTGCATGTATATATGTATAAAAAAAGGTTTTATGTATATATATTAAATATATTTATGTAAAATAGAAAATATAACAATATAAATGTATAAACTGAAATATTTTCAAAGTATATACTGTGTATCTGTGTATTTATATACACATAATAAATATACACAGTACCCATACTTGTAATATAAACAAAAACTTTTATTTTAGATGCGATTAATCGTTTGACAGAACTAAGAATAAATACATAATAATAATAATAAAAATAATAATGGGAAAATAGATTAAAACCAATAAATAATAAAAAATGTAAAAATAACTAGTACAGTTTCATTAAAATAATTAATTCAATAAATGATACAAAAAATGCTTAAAATAAATAAGTAAATAATATTGAAACATATGGATAAAACATTAGATTAAAAATATAAATATATTTAATTCAAATAAATTAATAATAAATTGTTTACATTTTTAGTTATGTTTAATTGTTAAAATAAAATAAATAATAAAAACAGATTAAATAAAAAAATATCATCAATAATGCTGTTGTGTAACACTACATCAAGATTTAATTTTGTGCTTAATTTTCTCTATTTCCATCGGATGTCGCCTGAACGTAGAAGTGATTGTGCATAGAGTCCATTAAACTCTGCATATTAAACTAGGACACGGAAAAGTATTGTGAGAATAATTACTGGTGTATTTTGATGATTGATTCATGTCAGTCTGAGGACTAAATGTGTTTAATGTCTCTGTCAGGAGTGTCTCCCGGTGGGTTCTCCGTCGGCTGAGGGCTCCTGCATCGAGGTGGATAATCTGGAGGAGTTTGTTCTCCGTCCAGCTCCGCGGGGAGTCACCGTCAAGTGCCGCATCTCACGGGACAAGAAGGGAATGGACCGAGGCCTCTATCCCACGTACTTCATGCACCTGGAGAGAGAAGATGGCAAGAAGGTCGATCTGATCCTTCACAATCAGTTCTGCTACCTTTAGTGCTCTTTCGCTCATCTCTCTCTCTCTCTCTCTCTCTCTCTCTCTCTCAGGTGTTCTTATTGGCCGGACGCAAGAGGAAAAAGAGCAAAACCTCCAACTATTTGATCTCAGTAGATGCCACGGATCTGTCCCGTGAAGGCGAGAGCTTCGTAGGAAAGCTGAGGTGCCTCTCTCGTGTCTTTTATCTGGTATTAACTCATCTCGTCTCATCTCAGGAGATTCAGTCACAAGTGACCTTCAAATGTTTGGATCAAATTTGACACTTCAGTTCAATATGAAATCAAGACCATTCGTCACATCCAGTCAGTTACCACAGAAAAACTCTTTACCACCTTTTTTAAAGCACAAATTGTAGTTTCAAAACTGTATTTACAATAGAAGCACGTGTAATAAATGAATAAATAAATAATAATAATAATAATAATAATAAAAAACCTAAATTCAGAAATGTGATTTAAAATATATGAATCATAAAAATAGAATTAAAATACAGAAATAACAATTAAATTTATTTAAATAAAATAGTAAAATAAACAATGAAAATTTTATAAAAATAAATACGTGAAAAATAAAAAGTGTACTTAAATAAATAAAACTGTTTAAAACAACAAGAAATTGTATTATAATAAAAAACATTAACATTTATATTTTAATAAACATGTATTTTAGTAATTAAATAATAATAACAGATTGAAAAGATGCATAATAAAAGCTAATGAAATAAATAAATAAATAATACAACATTAATAATTGCATTATTTAATAAAATGTATTAAATAAATGGTAACAAATAGATTAAAATAATGTGATAAAATATTAAACTGAATGCAGAATAAATATTTTAAAAATAATAAAAAAATATTTAAATATAAAATATAAATAATACAGCCAACTGCACAGTACTATAGGAATTAGAAAAAGTATTAAAAATGAATGTAATAGGAACTAAATATTTTCTAAATAATAATTAACACATTATTTCCAATATGAATTTTTTCACAATATAAATTGTACTGTTTTATTAATGTGGCGTATTAAAAACACAAGCTTTTAACTCTTTGCTGCCCCACCCCATGACTGATATTACATTTAGCTTGTTCTGGTGAGTTGCTGTTCTGCCGTTCGTCGGATGAAGAGCTGATGATGTTCACTGTTCACTGCAGGTCTAATCTGATGGGAACCAAGTTTACTGTGTACGATAATGGCACGAACCCCTCGAAAACCCCCGGAGCGCTGCTGGAGGAGACCAACACTCGTCAGGAGCTCGCTGCCATCTGCTACGTCAGTGTCTCTGCTTCTCTGTTCCTGAGTGCTTTCGTCCATCTCTTACTGTGTGTGTGTGTGTGTGTGTGTGTGTTTAGGAGACCAACGTTCTGGGCTTCAAAGGGCCACGGAAGATGACGGTGATCATTCCCGGCATGAACATGAACTTCGAGCGTGTTCCGGTCCGGCCCGCGTGTGTGAGTGTGTTGTCTCGCAGCCTTCAGTCAGATCCTCAGGATGAGCGCCGCAGCTGATCTGTGTGTGTGTGTGTGTGTTACAGGAGCAGGAGTCTCTGCTGAGTAAATGGCAGAATCACTCTCTGGAGAATCTGATCGAGCTGCACAATAAAGCACCGGTGTGGAACGATGACACGCAGTCTTATGTGCTCAACTTCCACGGCAGAGTCACGCAGGCCTCCGTCAAGAACTTCCAGATCGTCCACGACAACGACCGTGAGTCACTTCAGATCCGTCACACAGACAACACTGAATTATGAATGGGAACATATTTCTGAAATATTTCAATCATGAGAATTTCTTGGGGTATATTTGAGAAAAACTTTTTTTTTAATAATTTTAAATATAATTTAAATGACTTTTTATTTCAGTTTCAGGTATATTTATTTTAGTACACCATATATATATATATATATATATATATATACACTCATTTTTATTTCAGTTTTAGTTTTTAGTACGTCACAGTAAACTAAATGAAAAAAACGTTAAATATTTATTTGTTTTTTTAATTTTAGTTAAAGCATTAGTAGTTTTAAAGTTTTGAAATAATTTATTCTTTTTATACTTTTTATTTTATTTTTTGTTGTTTGTTTTTTATGTTTATGTAGTTATTACTCATTTTTGACTTGCTACCAAATTACTAGAAATTTTTCACTCTCTCTCTATTTAATAATTAATTTTTTTTTAAATATATATATATTTATATAGTGTGGGATGCTTTTCTTCTTGTACATTACATGTTTCTGTAGTAGTGATAGTGTGTTGGTGTGTTTTCAGCGGACTACATCGTGATGCAGTTCGGTCGAGTGGCGGAGGACATCTTCACTCTGGACTTTAACTACCCCATGTGTGCCCTGCAGGCCTTTGCTATCGGCCTGTCCAGCTTCGACAGCAAACTGGCCTGCGAGTGACCACGTGACACACCCACACACTCCCACACATTCTTCACTCAGGACACTAGAGCACAGGCGTCCTCAGGAAGAGGATTTGTGCTCTATCACAATAATTAGAAACAAAAGGACCAAATTAATCGTTTTGTAAAGAAACACATCGAATCATTTAACCTTTTACTACCTGGAATAACTGACAAGATGATCCTGCGACTTCAAAAAGAGAAGATACGCAGGATTTATGCTTTAATGGACCGATAGAAAAGAGACTAAGGAATATTCTGAAATGAGAGAGATTTTATTTAGGCTTTTTATGATGTTTTCTGTGATGTTCTGTTAGTGTCTGATGGATTTGAAGAGTATGCTGTCATTAGGGACAATCTCACACAAACTGTTGACATTTTCTGCTCAGAATTTTATTGAAGCTCGTTTCTGCCATGGGATAAAAAAAATCTAAAGGTAATTGTGACTCACTATTTTGACTTTTCTCACATTTGTGAGATTATATTTCACAATTTGGACTTTGTATGTTTATAACTCACAATTCAACATTAATGTCTCACCATTCTGAGTTTATATCCTGCAATTTTACACTTATATCTCACACTCTGTTTATATCTCACTATTCAGTGTTTATATCACAATTCTGAGTTTATATCGCACAATTCTGATTATTTTGCACAATTTTGAGTTTATATCTCGTAACTCTTGACTTTATATCTTGCAATGAGTTTATCTCTCAGTACTGTTTATATCTATTATAATTCAGTTTTTGTTTTATTTCTCACAATTCTGAAATGCAAGAAAAAAAGTCTAAATTGTGAGACATACTCAGAATTGTGAAAATTGTCACAATAACCTTTTTTTTAATCCAGAGAGACAAGCTTCCATAGACTTCATCACTGAAAGTAAAAGAAAAAATTATATTTGCATTAAGAAAATTAAACAAAAAATCATGTAATAGAGCAGTTGGGAATTAAAGTAAATTATACAGATGCATTATGGTAGTGAAAGTTTTCATATCTAAAAATGTGCTTCATTTTCTTCGGGTACAGTATAGTTTTTTTTCTTTGTTTTTGTTATCAAAGTCATATCTGTGTCGTATCTAGATGTATTTTCACAAGATTTACATTTTTTTATTTGGATGATGTTGATGTGTTTTTTTGCATTCTGCATGTTCAGATATGACATTTTTAACACCTTCTGTTTTTAAAGGTGTTCCGTTATTTGTCTTTTCACCGGTCTTCGCTCACCAAACGTCCCTAAGGAAACACATTGCATGTTAATAAACGAGGAGAAGCGCTGGACTCCTTGGTAAAATGACGCACACTTCCGGTTCTTTCGCTTACTGCTGCATGGATGCTGAACGCTGCCTTAACATGTTGCTGTAGTGTAAATAGTGCCTGAATGCTTGGTCACAGAAGAGCGTTTACATCCTGACAGACTGCAGATAAAGGGAAACTCAAGCACATTTGTTCCTGTTTAGTGTGTTTCCTATTGATACGATTGATGTGTGTGTTGATAGAGTATATTGATATATATGTATACATATGAAAAAAGCAAAACATTCTTGTTTTCATTTTAAACCAATAACCTGTTTGCACAAACTGTATTTTATGATGACACTGTTAGTAGAAATACAGTCATTAAAATTCATAAATATGAAAAAAAAAAACATGCATTGCTGTGGATCCTGATCATGTGACACATAGGCTACATACCAAAAAAAACTTACTTTTCTAGTTCAATACAAAAGTATTTTCTCAATTTTATGACTATGTTAAATGTTCTGTCTTAATAATAATCTGACATGAAAGAAGACTGCTCGGGTTGCTGTGGTTTCCTCCTTCCACCCTATGCCTGATTGTACGAGACCTGACACCGGATGTCATTTTTTTCAGAGACCTGAAGCCTTTCAGTCTAAGTCACGATGCTGTTTGGTCCATTGACAAAGGCCTTTTAGTCTGAGGCATGACGCATTTTGATTTTATGACTGAGGTCTGAGGATGTCCTAAAATGTACACCATACTAACGATTTAGGTGAAACTTGCTAGTTAAATTGATTACATCAAAAAAAAAAAAATCACACCTAGCAAAATTTGTTTAACGTGTTGTAAACGTTAATAATAAATAAACAGAGCTCTGTGCAGCCCTTGGAAAACATGAAGCTGATTATATTGACAAACACCGTCAAGTAGTCTGGGAGTTTCACCAGAGCATATATTGCAGGTGTTGCAGGTGTGACATCCTCCACAATACAGTCAGGAGAAACTCCGCTGGAAGGCCAACACCACCCGAAAAGGTTGAGCACGTTACCCTGGACCAATCAGCTGGCAGAGGTAACATTACCACTGTATTTTATTTGAATAATATCACACAGATACACCAAATAATCTTTATTGCTTTTTACATTGATAATCACATAAAAAATGGTAAGAATTAATGCACCACTCTAAATACTTAAACATTGCATGATTAAATAATCATATAGCCATAATAAATTGACATACAGTGGCCCCAAGAAGTGTGTGCACATTCAAGTCACACTACATGCAGCATTTCTTTTGATTATTATCTTGGCAAGTGCAAAATAAAGTTACTGCTGTTTACAGTTTTTGTTTATTTGCCGGGAAAACATTCAGTGGTGTGTCCACATCTCCAGTACAGAAATATGGGAACACCTTCTCTGGAAATCCACCAGTGTAGGTGCATAAAGTACTGTTTCGGAAGGGGTCGATAAATCTAAGCTCTCCTTTGTCAAAGTCCAGCTGCAGTCTGATGATAGCTGGCCTCTCATCATAAACAATGTTTTTGCCAGGTTTATTACCCTTCTTGTATTCGCCATCCACATAACGAAAACACCAAAAATGGCACTTTGGATCCATTCTATAAAGTTTTTTGCGGTTCACTGTTTCTCCCACCACTCCAAGCGTCCAGTGGTCGTTGTCTCTAACCTCTACGTCCCAGCAGTGCACGCCTGAGCTGAAGCCGTCTGAGCCCAACACTCCCACGTATAGCCTCTTTGGGTTATCAGGCACATGCAGTTTCATTTCTACGTATTCAACACTGGTGCAATCCTGTGACACTAGTAGCTTACTGGAGGCTGTGTCTGGATCCAGAGTCACAGGAGCTGAAACACAGACGACTGATGACTACAGAGCCCTATATCAGTCAGTACCAGTGCACTACTACATGTGTTTGCGTTTTGGCCAATACAGACACATCATCATGTCTTTCCAAACTTGTGTCCTGTTTTTTTTTCTGTTTCACCCAATAAAAGTGGGTGGGAACAACATTTGGGAAAACAAATTATTTAAGCAATCGGTAGTTAGAAGCAGTGTGAAGATGTTATTTCTTACGCTGTTCCAGAAGGTTCTGCATTCTGGCCCAAGTGGTGAAGATCATTGTCTGAATGTGATGGTGTTGAAATTCCTCTGCTTTAAAGGTTGTGTTCAGTCCTGATGGGCATTTGAGTCTGTGCACATAAGATATTTGTTGTTCACTGGGTAAATGAGATTGCAGCTGTAACCAAAGTATAATTGGGAAAAAGACTCACCTTTTTAATGTATCACTGTAATTCTGAATAAGAAATAAAAAGCAATTAGCGCTCAGTTGAGCAAATATCATGAATGCTGTTGAGTGTTTGATCTCTACCTGGAGAAATGTGAGGTTTTCAGCTTCCATGTCCTGCCAGACGGCTGCCATCCTATCAGACAGATCTGATATCTGTACGGACAACTCCTCTTTTATGGATTTGAATTTCTTATCTTGAGGTTCCATTTCTTTACGCAAGGATCTGATCTGTTTCTCCTCCTCGTCTTTAAGAAACTGATGGAGCTTCTCAAATTCCTTCTTGATCTTGTTTTCTTCCTCATTGATGTGTTCCTGAAATAATTTAAGCCTTTCTTTTAAAATGCAAATGTTCACTACTGATTGCAACACAAATGGTGCATTCAAGTTATGTTGCAAAGACTGTATTTACATGTTGAAACCACATGAGCACAACAACAATCCACCATCTTGTTTCAAGCAACTTAAATACACCTGACAGTAATTACGATTTCCCATCTCATAAACTCATAAAAACTTCCCAGGAGGACTTGAATGTGCCTTAATCATATACCTTGATGATTTCAGCCCCTTTCACACAACTCTCATAAACTTTCTTCAGTTCAGTGTGGGTTCCCTGAAGTCTGTCTATTCTTGTCTTGAGATCCTCCTAGAATCACAGGATAAACTCTTAATCAGGGCGAAGAAGCCAAGATCAGTCAGATCAGATTCCAAACTCCTCTTACCTTTAAGCTCCCAGCAGCCTCGTGTAGAGGAGAACACTTGTGATTTTCATGCTTCTTTGATGTGTAACAGACCACACAGATGGGCTGCTGGTCGTCGAAGCAGAAGAGTTTGAGAGCCTCTTTATGTTCTGGACAAACATCTCCTGAAACAGCTGTGGGTTTTCTCTTCTTAAAGGACTCGCAGAGTGCTCTGAAAGCCAGGCTCTTGGTCGGCTCGTCTTGAGAGCATTCTTTGCGACAGACCGGACACTGAGGCACGTCCTGAGTTTTCCAGAAACGCTGGAGACATTCTTCACACAAACTGTGGCTGCATTTTAACGTGACAGGATCGGTGAAGATATCACAACAGATGAGGCATGTGAAATCCTCTTCCAGGAAGGACAGAGCATCCGCCATGATTAAAGTCAGTTCAAAGCAGAAGCAGTCGATGACAAAAGTTTTAACAGGAACTGTAGTAATAGTATAGTTGTTTCGTTGCTTCCAAAAACACAATAGATTTACCTTACTATTTTATTGGAGATGTACTTTGTACCTGCATTACCTTTCCCTACTACACCCAAACCCTTTTATTTTGTGTTACTTCCGTAGAAGCTTTAGTAAACATCTCCTCCCTCCAGGATATCATATTACAAAGAATAACAACCATGTGTGGCTGGACCCTGCTCAGCATGAAGTGTTACTTAAATTACAGCATACATTTGTAACTGATTATCAACTGGTTATTATCAATAATTCATTATTTTTTTTACTACTTTGTGCACCCCCGGCCCATAGACATGTTCTCTTGCATTAATTCAAATGATTTGTAGACACGAGAGGTAATTCACAGTACCATGTGTTCCAGAGAACTCAGTTCCCATGTTTCCCCTTCAGTGCATGTGGGCAACATCAAGACGTAAATCACTTCCTTATGAACATCGGCCCTCTTTAAAATACTATGCAGCTCTTCATAGTGTTACTTGGCTAATGCCAGTACTAATTTCTGACCACTATCATCAAAGATGACTGACAATTAGCATAAAGTTTGGATTGGCCGTATGGTTCTGTTCTGGGCAAGATCTCCCTGCGCATCCAAGCAGCCTAGCATGAATGAGGGCAGGGAGAGCAGCGATAACCCAGAGTAAACAGAACAAAACCAAGGAATGTATTCCTTGTATTCCACCCATTCAAAGCTGCATTACTGTTGGCTGTTAACCCCTGGAAATTACGAAAGCTGATTCATCAAATTATTCACCAAATCATCAGTTCTCATTCTGTTGGATCTGCTGCTTTTAATACTGCGAATTCATCTGTCAGCCTCTCATCACTGAGCATTACAGGAACTTGAGTCTTTATCTCACAGGTAGGTCTTTCAGGGTTGCCTAGAGTGGAAAGGTATTCAAAGGACTTCGACTGGTCAGGGGGTTCCTCAGGGATCAGTTTTAGGCCCCCTCCTTTTCTTCATATACACAACATCACTGGGATTTACAAACCTACATATTGGCACATAGTTTCTTCTACTATTCTCTTGATGACTCACATTTTTCATTTCACACACAAATCTCAGACTGCCTGTGCAACATGCTGGCATGGATGAAAGAACGTCACCTGGAGCTAAACCCTGCAAAGACTGAGCTTCTGTTTTTACCTTCCACTCCTACTGTACAGCACGATTTCACTATCCAGCTAGATTCATCAACAGTTTTTCCTTCTAGTTCAACCAGAAACCTTGGAGAGTGTATTAATAATTGAATAAGGTCAATGTCAATTTACTTTTAGGAAGATATGTTATTTTGCGCAGTACAGTAGCGGTTGCACATGCGTACTGCACAGAAGCGAAGTGGCGCGTTACGTGGAGTCTGGCGCACTTTTTGAAGTGAGTGTTAAGTAATAATAAATTACTTATATCATGGTGTTATGAAGTAAATGCAAAATATATATATATATTTAGAAATGTCTATAGGAGGTTTTCTGGAGCATCTGCTCATCTTCATCTTAATTGTTAACGTGTTAGCATAGTTAGCCAAACTTAGTTACTATGTATTACGTTTTATTTACACACCACTAATGTGTTATATATTTATGATATTTACAGAAAATAAAGTGATAAATAATTACAGTATTTAGGTATGTTAAATATTCCATATAATAATTATCTAACATTGGGTTGCTGTGTTTTTTCTCCTTGGGTAAACAATTCATTTAGGAGTCATGTGAAACTTACTAGTTTAATTAATACTCTCTGAAAAATTATCCCTAGTAAAAGTTCTTTAAGATGTGCTGTAACTGTAACGTTATTGTTTTGAATATGAAGCTGTTTATATTGACATACACCCTCAGGTATGCAAAATAATTATGGTTTCCTTGTATTGAAGGCCTGAGAAGACCAATCAGGAGAAATTCCACCGAAGCATCAACACCACCCGAAGAGCTTGAGCAGATAACCCTGGACCAATCAGCTGGCAGAGGTGACATCATGACACACCTGAATTTAAATAATATCACATTGGTACACCAAATAGTCTTTACTGCTTTTTCATCTTAATGATCCCTTTAAAAATTTGCTTTATTAACTATTAATGCATTACAGGATATGCACTGCATGATTAAACAGTCACATACAGTAGCTTGATATACAGTGGCCCCAAAGCCATACTGCATGCAAATCAGTGCATTTTATTTTTTCACATGTAGACAAAATTGCAGAAACATTTGTAACAAAAAATGTTTACAAGTTTCGTTTTTTTGCCACAAAAACATTAAGTGGCTTGTCCACATCTCCAGTACAGAAATATGGGAACACCTTCTCTGGAAATCCACCAGTGTAGTTGCACAAACTTCTGTTTTTGAAAGGGTCGATGAATCTTAGCTCTCCTTTTTCACAGTCCAGCTGCAGTCTGATAACATTTGGCCTCTCGTTGCATTTGATATGGCCCACAGTTTTATTTCCTTTCTTGTATTCATAATCCACATAACGAAAACACCAAAAATGACTTTTCGGATCCATTTTGTAAAGGTTTTTGCGGTTCACCATTTCCCCCACCACTCCCAGGGTCCAGTTGTTGTTTTTTCTTACCTCTACGTCCCAGCAGTGCACGCCTGAGCTGAAGCCCTGTGAGGCCAGCACTCCCACGTACAGCCTCTTTGGGTTATCAGGCACGTGTATTTTATTTTTTTTATACTCGACACTTGTGCAATCATGTGACACCAGCAGTTTACTGGAGGCTGTGTCTGGATCCAGAGTCACAGGAGCTGAAACACAGATGACCGTAAACTTCAGATCTTTTCATCTGTCAAACTTACTTTTGATAAAAGTCACATCCTTGTTTTCAGTAAATGCTGGGAGCTGATCATATATATAAACCACCACTATACTGTACATTAAAATCTTACATAGGTTTTTAAATTGCTCTTTTAATAGTATTTCAACTTGCTGCTCACCATGAAACTAGCCAAGGAAGCTGGCATGACATTAAAAACGTGTACTACTGCCAGAATATGTTTTTGTGTTGTAAATAAAAGTATTATCTCCTCACTGTCATGTCTTTTCAAACCTCTATAGTGTTTTTCTTCCCGTTCCACAAAGTTGTCATTTAATTTATTGTACTTGCTTACACATTAACTGTATGAAAAAGAGCTGCACAAAGTGTCATTTCCATGGCAAATCCATGGAAAAAACAGCAGAGCACGATTTGGAAAAAACATTTGGATAAGCAAATTATGTACGCAATCAAGCAGACGTTATTACTTACTCTTTTCCACAAGGTTCTGCATTCTAGCCCAGGTAGTGAAGATCATTGTCTGAATATGATGGTGCTGATATTCTTGTTCAGGGGTCATGTTTGCTACTGATGGCTGTTTGAGTCTGTGTAGATAAACAGTAAGATATTTGTGGTTGACTGGGTAAAATGGGATTGCAGATTTAACCAAATACTATTTGGGAAGGACTCACCTTTTTAATGAAAATTTCTGAATGAGAAATATAAAAAGCAAATAAGTGCTCAGTAATATAGCTGAGCAAACATAATGAACATTGATTCTAAGACACGTTTGTTTCAGGTTGCAGTACTCTGATTGACTTCTGTCCATGATTATGTGTGTATTGTTTAATATTTACTCTATACCTGGAGAAATGTGATGTTTTTGGTTTCCATGTCCTGCCAGACGACTGCCATCCTCTCAGACAGATCTGAAATATGTTTGGACAGCTCCTTCATTCTGGCCTTGAGTTTCCCATCTTGGCGTTCCATTTCTTTATGCAAGGATCTGATCTGTTTCTCCTCCTCATCTCTAAGAAACTGATGGAGCTTCTCAAATTCCTTCTTGATCTGTTTTTCATCTGTACTGGTGCGTTCCTGAAATGGTTCAAGCCTTTCTGTTAAAGTTCACTTCCAATTACAACAGTAATGCTGTGTTCAAATCATTAATTCTCAATTACGAACTTGCTAAGTTCTGAACACACCGAAGCACCATACCTTACTGAGCTCAGCCTGTTTCACATAGCTCTCTTGGGCTTTCTTGAGTTTATCAAGGGTCTCTTGCAGTTTGTCTATCTGTGTCTTGAGATCCTCCTAGAATCACATGATAATATTGAGCTTAAAGAAGCCAGAAGTCAGTTAGATCAGATTCCAAACTCCTCTTACCTTTAAGCTCCCAGCAGCCTCGTCTAGAGGAGAACACTTGTGATTTTCATGCTTCTTTGATGTGTAACAGACCACACAGATGGGCTGCTGGTCGTCGAAGCAGAAGAGTTTGAGAGCCTCTTTATGTTCTGGACAAACATCTCCTGAAACAGCTGTGGGTTTTCTCTTCTTAAAGGACTCGCAGAGTGCTCTGAAAGCCAGGCTCTTGGTCGGCTCGTCTTGAGAGCATTCTTTGCGACAGACCGGACACTGAGGCACGTCCTGAGTTTTCCAGAAACGCTGGAGACATTCCTCACACAGACTATGACTGCATTTCAGAGTGACCGGATCGGTGAAGATATCACAACAGATGAGGCATGTCAAGTCCTCTTCCATACAGGACAAAACTTCAGCCATGAAGTCAGTTCTCAGTAGCAACACTTAAATAAAATAAAATAAAATAAAATAAAATTTCTAACAGAAATTGTAGTAATAGCAATAGCTGCTTTACCTCTAAGACCCAATAAATGTACTTCACTTACACAAAACCTGCTTTACCTTTCCCCACTACACCCAACACTTTCAATTCTTTGTTAGGTTTCGTTACCCTCAAAGCTTTATCAGCTCCTCCTTCCAGGATGTCACATTACAATGAATAACAGACAGGAAATAATCACATCATTGCTCTGAACCTGCAAAAGCACTGCCTCTGAACTAGCATCTGGTTAATGCTGGTGTAAAGTAGGGTGCGTTGAGCTGATAGTGTCGTGTCCCAAGGAGGTTGTTGTTTGGCTGGGTCTCAGTCGGTGCAATCAGAAAGGCTCAAAACAGCAGAGTTTCAGATTTCAAAGAAAAGACTTTATTATTTAAAATAACAAAGCCGAAAAAGCAGCCACCACATTTATTGCCTCTGGTCTCTGTTTGTTAATACGCCATATTTTATACCTTTTCTTATCTCTATCTAGGAGGTTGCTGTGACCTTCTTTTGTTTTTGTTTATTATGCCTGATTGGTTAGCCACCATTATCTTGTAGCCCTCCTTGTTTATTATCTAATGGTGGCAACTGTGAAGTTGCCCTCTTTTCAAAAAATATAAGGCCTCCCATTCTTTGGAGGTGATTTCACCCTTCTGGATGGCCTTGTTGTCTGCACCTGGCATTAAGTTAATGGAAATTTCCAAGCACAGCTCATGTGAACTCACAGTTCATGCTCAGATACTCAGTTTTTAGACTAGTTTAACTTCTCTTGTTAGTATGACAATATAATTTCTATATTTTACTGCTAAATTACACAATAATAGATGTTGCCATCGTCCGTCGTCCATGGTTGATAGACATCACAATGTGGGGTGATCAGGGAGCCGTTGTTATGCCTGGCATTGAAACTACTTTTGAATGCATGATCACTTGATTTCACTTTCACTTTCAATCACACATGCTCTGTTTACACTATATGGAGCAGCAGTACTGACCACACATTTTACAAGATGAAGGCCTGGTTTCATAGACAGGGTCTAGCCTAAACCAGGATTAGGCCATAGTTCAATTTGGACATTTAAGTAATTTTTATAAACATGCCTTAGAAAAAAGCATTACTGGTGTGCATCTTAAGACAAAACAAAGGCACTGATATGTTTTACGATCAGAAATATCTTTCATGTAAAACAGCTCAGATTTACATTTCAGTCTAGGACTAGGCTTAAGCCTTGTCTGTGAAACCGGGGGTATATGTTTGTCAGTGGTAGGCTACTCAGGATCTACAAATCATTTGCCATTGTCCTCAGTCATCTCCTTATTCTGTTTATGTGGAAAGTGAAATTTTATGTAGCCTACTGCAATGTAACAGGCAACCGTTAGCTATCGCTGTTTTTCGTGCCTTTCTGAATCTAGGAAACGCTCCCCCACCTGCACATGCTTAGCACAAAATCTTAAATTAGAGCATACATTTTACACTTGGGGATTAGCAACTACTGGTTAGTTTGGAATTTACTTGTTAACTTAATTTGGTTAACTGTATGTTTGGTCATAATCTCAGAAGCTTATTCTACTAACCCTAAACCTACCCTAACAGTCTGCTCTGAGAGTTAGTACACATGTAGTTAGAAGAATGTCTAAAGTAGACTATCAAAATAAAGTGTAACCAAAAAGACTATCAGTGAACACAAATGTATTTTATGATTTGTGCATGTCTAAAAAACAAAAAGTCCCTTGATTTGATAATTTATTAGATATAATGACCTCCATGTGATTATTTAATAATGGGTTCTGAATGGATTTGTTTCTCAGGAAAAGTAAACAAATCAAATGTGTACATTGATAGCAAGTTGCTTCTGATGAAAGTGTCTTCACACAGTTTGAATGTTGATCAAACTGTCACGCTGAGGCTGGGCACAACTCGCGCTCGCGCTTCCTCGCGAGCAGAGAGAACACGGAGGCAGGACTTCAAAGATAACTTGAACATTTATTTCAACGGAACAGGGAAACAGAGGAAC
>JAUMHE010000046.1:1056204-1067560 GCA_032359235.1 Enteromius mattozi | reverse complement strand
CCATAATTTGCAAATAAATTCTTTAAAAATCCTACAATGTGATTTTTCTGGATTTTTTTTTCTCATTTTGTCTCTCATAGTTGAGGTATACCTATGATGAAAATTACAGGCTTCTCTCATCTCAAGTGGGAGAACTTGCACAATTGGTGGCTGACTAAATACTTTTTTTGCCCCACTGTATTTTGGTGACCAGTGGCTTGGTCACCCTTAAATCAAGACGGATTTACTAGACAAGAAAAATAATTGTCTGAAAAATAATTGTCATTATAGAGTTCATAATGACAGCTGAGCTCTCAGTCAACATAACCACGTACATAGCATTTCATGATGTTTTTGGTCCATTTTGGATGTTGACAGCTGAATTGTGTTTCCCATTTCCCATTTGTGTTGCATAGAGAAAAAAACAGCATACGTTTAGATGACTAAGCAGATGCTATTACTTACGCTGTTCCACAAGGTTCTGTATTCTGGCCAAGGTGGTGAAGATCAGTGTCTGAGTGGGATAGTGCTGATATACTTGTAGTTCAGGGGTTGTGTTTGACACTGATGGGTGTTGGAGTCTGTCACATAAACAATTAGATATAAAGTGAAGTGACTTGTGGACAGGTATGGTGATCCATATTTGGAATTTGTGCTCTACATTTAACCCATCCAAAGTGCACGCACACACACCGTGAACACACACCCGGAGCAGTGGGCAGCCATTGCTGCGGCATCTGGGGAGCAGTTGGGGAAACGGTGCCTTGCTCAAGGGTCTCACCTCAGTCGTGGTATTGAAGGTGGAGAGAGTGCTGGATATTCACTCCCCCCACCCACAATCCCTGCCAGACCTGGGACTTGAACCTGTGACCTTCGGGTTACAGGTCCAACTCCCTATCCATTAGGCCTCGACTGCCCCCATATGTGTAGTTCACTGGGTGAATTGGGTTGCAGCTGTAACCAAATGTTAATTGGGAAAGACTCACCTTTTTAATGTATCACTGTAGTTCTGAATGAGAAATAAAAAGCAAGTAATGTGGTTGAGTAAACATCATCAACACTGATGATCAGATACATTTGCATCAGATTACAGCAATCTGATGGACTTTGCTCTCTGGATTTATGCTTATCATTGAGTGTTAGATCTCTACCTGGAGAAATTTGATATTTTCAGCTTCTATATCTTGCCAGACGGCTGCCATATTCTCAGACAGATCTGAAATCTGTTTGGACAGCTCCTTGATTCTGGCCTTGAGTTTCATATCTTGAGATTCCATTTCTTTATGCAAAGATCTGACGTGTTTCTCCTCTTCATCTTTAAGAAACTGATGGAGCTTCCCAAATTCCTTCTTTATTTGGTTTTCTGTCATACTGGCATGTTCCTGAAAGGGTTTGAGAAGATTTAACCCTTTGTGAACTTGATGTAATCCGTTGTAATTAAATTATTTTTAAATTATTACAACACAATAATGTGACAAGACTAATCACTTACTGTACCTTACTGAGCTCAGCCTGCTTCACACAGCTCTCTTGGACTTTCTTGAGGTCAGTGAGTGTCACCTGATGTCTGTCCATCTGTGTTTTGAGATTCTCCTGGAATCATAATATAGACTCTAAATATTGAGCTTAAAGATAATAGAGGTCAATTCCAAACTCCTCGTACCTTTAAGCTCCCAGCAGCCTCGTCTAGAGGAGAACACTTGTGATTTTCATGCTTCTTTGATGTGTAACAGACCACACAGATGGGCTGCTGGTCGTCGAAGCAGAAGAGTTTGAGAGCCTCTTTATGTTCTGGACAAACATCTCCCGAAACAGCTGTGGGTTTTCTCTTCTTAAAAGACTCACAAAGCGCTCTTAAAGCCAGGCTCTTGGTCGGCTTGTCTTGAGAGCATTCCTTGCGACAGACTGGACACTGAGGCATGTCCTGGAGACATTCCTCACACAAACTGTGGCCACATTTCAGAGTGACAGGATCGGTGAAGATATCACAACAGATGAGGCATGTCAAGTCCTCTTCCAGACAGGACAAAACTTCAGCCATGAAGTCAGTTCTCAGTAGAAACACTTATAATTTCTGGCAGCGATTGAAAATAAGCAGGCAGTCTTTATTGTACTTTGCACTGCTCTTGGAGATATATTGCAAAACCTGCTTTATCTTTCTCCCACAGCCCCACCCTTTCATTTCAGTGTGTCAACTTTCGTTTCACTAGAAGCTTTAGTAAACACCTCCTCCCTCCAGAGTATGACGTTACATTAAAGGAATAGTTCACCCATAAATAAAAATTCTGTCATTATTTACTCACCTTCCAGTAGTTCCCAATCGGTATGAGTATTTTTATTCTGCTGAACATAAAGGAAGATAATTTGAAATAGTTTACAACCAGGCTGTTTTGGTCACCGCTGATTTCCACAGTAGAAAAAAAAAATACTATGGAAGTCAACGGTGACCAAAACATTCCTTTAAATATGACATTACAAAAATAACCACATGGGTCAGTTTTTCCTGTTCTGTCTTGCTTAAATTAAGGTTTACATAACATTTTACATTACAGCATTAGAAGCTACTGCATCTGTTTTCTTATAACGCACCAGTATTTAGTATTTTATTACTGTCCAACTAGGGAAACATCCTATGAGTGAGTAAATAATGACTGAATTTCATTCCTGAGCTATTCTTTTCAGTCAGCAGACTCTGCAGTGACCACAGAGTGGGAGAAAAGAGCAGAATTGAACAAAGTCACTAGATGGCAGTATGCATCCATGTTATTTGACCTTACTTCAGGACATTGCAGGGGCTTTTAGATAATTTCACATTAGATTTTTCTTAAAAAGAACCTCAGTAGCCCACAAGTGGTTCCCGAACAACCTCGCTTTCATGCTGGTGTCCACAAAAAAAGTTTATTGTTACTAAATGCGTTCATGTATGTGTTTTTTCCTTTCATTTCATTAGCTTGTTTTTCTCTGGCATATGGCGTCTGAGTCCTACAGCTAAACGAAGATCAGTTCATTGCTTGGCGCTTATTAATAACAGCGGGGTCCTGCACAGTCTGAATGTACTCTATGGTTCTTTGTAGTCATTTTTGCGTCTTGGGAGACTGTAGTCTGTAATAATAAAAAATTCTCCTTGTTTACTCTATTCCTTAGGAAAAAAGCAAACCACAGTGTACAGGTTTAGAATGACTAGGGTGTGTAAATAATAGCATAATTTCCTTTATGGTGTCAACTTTTCCTTTAAGAAACAGGAAAACGGGAGATGTAGAGTAATACACTGCACAAGCGAGAGTATTCGACAGCCAGAAAGACGTATGGGAGGCAGGAGCTGTAATATTTGAGGGGCCCAGGTGTTTGTTATGTGTGCTCATCTCCCGGGGCTCTCCTGCGCTGTCTGCAGTGCTCTGTTCATGAGGGACGCGACGCGGCATCAAATCCTCTACAATGCTGCCGCAATCTGTTTGTTCACCAATATTGTGAGTGTCAGTTCACGCTCTCTCTCTCTCTCAAACAGTTACTTCAGAATTGGCAAAGCCTCTGTCCGAACTCTGCAAGAGCTTTCAGTCAAAGGTAAACTGCTCTCTGTGGTACATGTGGAATCATCATTTTCCATAAAAATATGTTTTTCAATTTGATCCTTATTTGTTACCCTGGACCACAAAAACCGGTGATAAGTGTCAATTTTTCTAAATTCTAAATCTGAATGGTAGGAAATTTACAAAATATCTTCATTGAACATAATCTTTATTTAATATCCTAATGATTTTGAGCATAAAAGTAAAATGCTTGAGAAAATGCTTGCTTTTCTGTCTTGATTTCAGCCAAAACATCTAAATCAAGAAGAATTCTAAACAAATTCAAATATAAAGTCAAAATAAAGTGAGTGTTTGTTTGAAACGAGCAAAATGATCTGCCAATGGGGTAAGCAAAATAATCCTATTTTGCACAGAAAACAAGATTATTTTGCTTTAAACAAAAACTCCCTCAAACAAAACAATAATTTTTACTTATCTAGAAAATCCTTGGGTAACACTTTAGAATAACACATATTAACTATTAACTACGACTTTTCCCTCAGTAAATTCTTAATTTGCTGCTTATTAATAGTTAGTGTGGTAGTTGTATGTAGGGATGTAGAATAAGGTCATGCAGAGTAAGGCATTAATATGTGCTTTATTAGCACTAATAAATGGCTAATATTCTAGTAATATGCATGCTAATAAATAACTAATAGGTGTAACCATAAAGTAAAGTGTTACCAATCCGACTTTTTAGATATTTTGGCTGAAAACAAGACAAAAATGGTTTTTTGTGCAGTGTAATTAAAATAAAGTTTCCAAAAGATGCTTTTTTCAGCAAAGACATTGGAAAACCATTTTGGCTTCCACTAAATAAGCTTTCAGTGAATGATTCTTGAGTAAAAACAAACAAACAAACAAAAAAAAGGTTTATTTTTTTGACTGGAAAGATTCCATGGATGTTAAAGATTCTTCATCAAGAACAGTTTTATAAGAGTGTTCTGTCTTTGTTATACGTTCCATTATTTGATTCTAAACCCATTAAGAGCTGAATAATGATTCGTTTATGTTTTATTGTATGAGTTTAAAACGACATGACGGTGAGTAAATAATGGCATTATTTCATAACGAAGCAATCCTTTGGCATAACAATATATCATTTTGTTGACAGAGCACTAAGTAATATTCTGTGGACCTTTGGAAAGCCAAACAAAGCACTTTATCCAAAATGTAATCCTTGATAGTATATAAATAATCTATCCCATAAATTAATTATACCAATTCAAAAGGCTTCTTTGCATGCCCTCCACGTCTGTAGAGGCAAACCTCGGTGTGTGTGTAATGGGTGCATCTCATTTCAGCTTTCACACATGAATTCAGACCATCTCAGAAATTGGATTAAATGCACAATTTCACCAGATGGACCAGAGCTGCTTACAAAGTGCCAGTCACCTTTTGAGCTGATGTCTCATGTCTGCGGCGAACAGTGGGATATATAGACAAACAGACCATCAATGCCAAGGGCAAAGACACACAGTTTTCTTGAAAGGGCTCTTGATATGCAGGTGCATCTGTCCAGGTTGTTGTGGGTAATGGAATACTTCAAACCAGGCACACATTCATATCTAATTCTGGTCATGTCTCCCAGAAAAAGAAAAGCTCAGATGGGATCTCTTTAAAGGAATGGTTCTCCCATAAATGAAAATGCGCTCACCCTCAGGCCATCCCAGATGTAGATGAGTTTATTCTTCACCAGATTTGGAGAAATTCAGCGCTCCATCACTTGCTCACCGATGGATGCTCTGCAGTGAATGGGTGCCGTCAGAACGAGAGCTGATGAAAACATCACAATAATCCACAAGTAATCCACACCACTCCAGTCCATCAGTTAACTTGTGAAGCTGAAAGAAACAAATCCACTAAGACTTCACCAAGCCTCCATACATGTGTGAGCCTGGAGGACAAAGCAGTATTTGTAGCAATAGCGAAAAATACATTGTACGGGTCAAAATGATCAATCATTAGGACATTAAAGATCATGTTCCATGAAGATATTTTGTCAATTTCCTACCGTAAATATATCAACACTTCATTTCTGATTAGTAATATGCATTGCTAAGAGCTTAATTTGGACAACTTTAAAGGCAATTTTCTCAGTATTTAGATGTTTTTGCACCCTCAGGTTCTAGATTTTCAAATAGTTGTATCTCAGCCAAATATTGTCCTCTCCTAACAAACCAGACATCAATGGAAAGCTTATTTATTCAGCAGCTTTCAGACTATGAATAAATCTCACTTTCAGAAAAGTACGTGTTTTGTGGTCCTGGGTCACATATTATCGCTTTCTCCAGTAAAAAAGCAGACATTCCTTCTGAAACAGGAGAGAAATCTGCACAGATCAAGTACCATTTACAAGCTCTAAATAAATATGTGAGTGTATTTTAATTTGAGGGACAAGAGATGGATTTATGGATTATGAAGTTTATCGAAAATAAAACGTCTTAGTGATAGATTTGTTTCTTTCAAGCACGCAGATTTTGGCTTCTCGAGATGTTAAGTGATGGACTGGTGTGGATTATTGTGATGTTTTTATCAGCTCTCATTCTCACGGCACCCATTCACTGCAGAGGATCCTTTGATGAGCAAGTGATGGAGCGCTGAATTTCTCCTAATCTAATCAAGAAACAAACTCATCTACATCTTGAATGGCCTGAGGATGATTACATCTTTAGCAAATTTCCATTTTTGCATCAACTATTCCTATTAATGCCTCACTTGTTTCTCCTAGACAGCAATGAAGTCCTTCAGCAGCCGAGCAGGGAATAACACGCATTGATGAAGTGCTCAAAATAAGACCAGGAACATGTCAAACATGCAACTTGAGCAATATAGTTATCCTCTGGTGGAAGTTATATGCATTTGGCTTCAGGGATTGAGGACCAAAGTCATGAGACGGACAGTGTTCAAGCTCCACAATTGTGCTTTTTAAAGGTGTAGCGTCAGTTCAGAAAAAAACAGAAATGACAGCAGTGCAATTGAGCTGAATCGCTCACCACTGCAATCTTAACTGTCTTTAAAAAAACGCTTGTAGGTTGTGTTCGGGAGATTAATTTGTACCTAGAAATGTCTCACATTGTTGTTGTTTTTTCTTCTAGAGCAATATATAGAAACGCATGTTCTGTGCTGGCGGGATGGAGAAACGAACCGGATCTCAGGGAGCACATGGAGATTGGGTTCCTCTGCGATCTGCAGCAGTCAGCTGCTACTGTAGAGCTGTCAGTCTAGAGACGGCGCACACGCACACAATCAGGTACAAAGTGATGAATTTCAACATCAAAACGGACACAAAAACACACACGCTCAAACACGTACACGTGCAATTATACTTAAAGCTGCTCTAAGCAATTTCTGTGCCACCGGCGGCACCAAACCGAACGGCAAAATAACTTGATTTCCTATGTTTTTCTGAAGCAAATTGCTTACAAGCACCAGTGAAAAGGCTCCATACATGTCTCTGTAGATATATGCAAGTATGGGATTTTTTTCACTTGAAAAAAATGGTTAGACTCGTCGTTTAGAAAAGTAATAACACACCTATCTTCAACAAGCCACATGATATTCATGCTTAAATGGTGCAGAACGAGTACAAAAGTTGAACTGCAAGCAGTTTTCAATGCGGATAGTAATCAGAAATGTTTCTTGAGCAGCAAATCTGCATATCTTCATCTTCAAAAACGGCTGAAACGCATCTCTTCCCTCTTTATTTGACCCTAATACTCTAGTACTATCTATTCTAATTCTATTTAATCTATCTGTCTTTTTTTTATTAAAAACACGCACACACACACTTGACCCTATCAATTGCATATTTATTCTCTAACTGCTAGTTGTTGTTTTTTTAAAACTAACACTAAATTTTTTTTTCTCTTCTATTTACTTGTTTTTTTTGTTTTTTGAAACTTTTTGCTACATGTTTTGCATTAGGCTAACTGAGACTTGTCATATTGCTTGCATTGTTGCTCTTTTGTTGGTTATTGCTTCTATTGTCTTCATTTGTAAGTCGCTTTGGATAAAAGTGTCTACTAAAGTTTGACTAATTTGAAAGCACTAATATATACATGTACATACATAATGTATATTTATAACAATATATATATATATTTTAAACAAATGAATAAATGAATATATAAATTACTAGTAAATGTAATATGTTTATATAATTCAATATCATATAATTACATTTAATATTATTTATATTTAATTAAAATATAAATATAAAATACTTAATTTTATATTAATATCTATAAATATTTATTATTTTTAATTATGTGAATGAGAATAGTGTGTGGGGGAAAGAAATATATATAAATATATATAAACACACACTGTGAGTAAAAGCTTCTGCTAAATGACTAAAATGTAAAAAGATCATGTGACACTGAACACTGGAGTAATGATGCTGAAAAATCTGCTTTGATCACAGCAATAAATTACATTTTAAAATATATTCAAATAGAAAATAATAATGTTTATAAAAATGATAAAAATAATAAATAAATTATAAAAATGTTTTAGAATTTTTACTGTATTCTTCATCAAATAAATGCAGCTTTGGCGAGCAGAAGAGTCTAATTTTCTAAATGTTTGCTATAATTTTAAAACAGGGAATCCCGACTTTTTCGAGTCAAATGGAACACAATGTTGTATTGAAATTGCTTGCATGAGTCAAGGTAATCCCCCACAATGCACTTAGAGCAACACATTAACCTTCTCAGTGTCAGTGTGGACATGAGACCAGAGTGTTGTTGGATGTGTGAAGATGTCGGTGTAAAACCTCTGTGTTTGAGGATCACAGTGCAGCGCAAGCTGATGAATGGAGGGCCGGTGGAAATTGGTTGCTCAGGTAACCAGACGGCCGCCGTTTCCCCGTGCGTGGGTAGATATAGACGCAATCTGCTGGGATGCAAAGCAGGAATGCCTCATCTAGCAATTACAGCGCAGCACAGAGCGGCAGGCCATAGGAACTTTATTAAAGTTACACAAATGTCTCATATTTCTCTCGGTAGACCAGACTCGTTCTCTCTGTAGATCAGATTAATCTCTCATCTTAAACGACGCAATTTAAAAACTTCCAAACCTATTTACTCCTCCTATTGGTTGAGTCTCTTAAGGAATTGTTGGGTCTCACTCTTAAAAGAAAAGTAACAAATACGAGGTTAGGATTCGCAAAAAGAAAATGAATCCTATTATTCATAATATACATTAAGCACCCTCCATCCTGCTAAATCGTATTATTAAGGGCAGTCACAAATCTTAAATGAATAATTCAATAAATTACAAAGAATGTCCTAGTGAAGGCAATAAGACACACGAGTAAGACACACCTGAACATAATTGACAATTAACAGAAACTAGGGCAGACAGAGACAGAGCGCATGGGGAATGAAAACAATAACAAAACAGTCCAGGGGTGCGTTTCCCAAAAGCAACCATGGTCGCAAGTTCCGTCGTTACCAATAGAGTTCAATGGAACTAACGATCATAGTTAGCTAACGATGCTTTTGGGAAACGTACCCCTGGGCGTGACACATAAAGTATATATTTTGAAAATGTATATATTTATATTCTTGTATTTTATGTTATATATAAGTATATTTAATATATTAACATAGTATATTTTTTAAATATAAAGTCTTTGTATTTATATGTACATAATAAATATATACAGTATACATATATTATGTAAACAAATGTTTTTATTTTGGATGCAATTAATCATTTGACAGCACTAATATATATATATATATATATATTATTTTTGTACATTTATAACATATTTTTTTATATAAATGAAAATATAAATGAATAACAATATATTACAAGTAAATATAATGTTTATAGAATTTAATATCATGTAAATAAATTTGAATAATTTATTTACATGATATTGAATTATATAAACATTACAGACATTACATAATTATATTTTATATAATTTATATTTAATTGAACAATATAAATAATACATTTTAAAACAATTTACATTTTAAAATATCTACAAATATTTATTCTTTTTTTCATTTTTGGAGTGAAAATTGGATACATGTATATGATATATGTATATATATAAATACATATCCATTTCTTTTTCATCTCAGTTGTTTTCTTTTGATTTTGGTGTGAAGTATTTCTCAAGCTTTCATCACACCTTTTGTAATTTTATTTTTCAATGTTTGTTTACACTGGGAAGAGAAGTATCAAATGACACAGATTATTTTCAGCAAACACGTTGCGGTTTAGAAGACGCAGCGATTACAGAATGATGAGTGTTTATAATCCACTTTGCCACATGATGTAACATGGTTTTATTATTCAGGAGATTAGAAACCGAGTAAGAAGTGTTAGTTAATATCCTCCTCTGGCTGTCATGACTGATGCGTCTTTATTCGTCTTAATAGATTTGACAGGAAGCAAATCATCCTTGCGCTTCCCTTCATAATAAATGAGAGAAAGAGGAAGGGGGAACCTTGTCCGGTAAGCACTCATTGATCGGCTGTTGGTTCGATACACAGCGTTTGATTGTGATAAGCAGTGATGTATGTGCGGTTAGCAGACAGGAAGTGGGCGGGTTAATGGTTTGACTCATGTTGGTGGTTGGTCTGTGGCTATAAGGTGCTTTATTGAGTTTGTGGCTGAATCATTGACTCTTGATTTTACAGGTCAGCATGACCGTATATTTCATGCTATTTGACCTGATGAAAGTTAACTTGATAAATGAAGGCTAATGAGTAAAAGATGTAGATGTATGTGATGCCAGAAAGTATAATAATGATACTATAATGATTCATTTATTGACAAGAAACCAGACAATCAATGCATCTGAGAAAATAAAAATCATGCTTCTGCATTTCCGAAAGCGGAGATGAATTCTCATAATGGAGAGACAGGAACATTCTCCAGCAATAATATTCTTACACCTTTAATGCAATAAAAGAGCAACTTTCTGTTGACTTTGCTAATATATAACTGGATTAAATGAAATCCTCCTCCTCCTCATTAAATAACTCATTTTGGAGGAAAGATCATGTTATTGAGTTCCAATGTCAGGCTCGGGGGTTGCCATGGAAATTAATGCACAATCCGTGTGCATCTAAGTATTTAAAATTATAAGAGCTAATATATTCTGATTAATAATGCATGCGATTCATAACGAGCTCTGAGAAGTGTGCTCAAAGTTTAAAGCGGTGTTTAAAGAGATTGAAGTTTTTATTGTCTGTAATCCCGAGGATTATGTGGGCAGCAACGAGGTTAGATTAGAGATTACAGCCGTCTGCTGTGTAATCCAGCTCTGTTTAATAACATTTCATACTGAGATCAGGGGAAACGCTCGGTAATGGGATATTAGGATCTCATCCAGAGCTTGCTCTCTCTCTCTCCTCTGTGTGTAGAGAATCGTTGTACCGTTTCAGCAGTTATAGCAGCGCTTCTCACTGCTTTTTCATCGCAGTATTTTTATTGGGTTTATGTCTTTTGGGTTGCGTGTTTTTTATTTTTAATTGTGTAGTTTTGTTCATGGCTTATCAGGATGTGGACATCACATCCCAGGTCAAAAACAAGTGCACTTCCAAAAGTGCTCTATTTTCGCACACTATTATTGTACTTCAAGGGGTTTTATGATGTTGCTAAAAAGAATATTGTTTTATGTATTTGGTGTAATGCAATGTGTTTAAGCAATTTAAGTTTCAAAAAAGCACATTATTTTCCACATACTGTACATTATTGTTTCTCCTCTAAGCCCCGCCTCCTGAAATGGCTCGATTTGTACAAAGCTCATCGTTCTAAAAAAGCGAGGTGTGCTCTGATTGGCC
>JAUMHE010000046.1:1043567-1056104 GCA_032359235.1 Enteromius mattozi | reverse complement strand
CTCCAGAACATGGCGCCCACAGCAACACTACAGCCAGAATAATAGCTCCGCCTTCTTTCTTTGTGTAAACATTTGGGTGGTGTTTACGCAACACACTCTGTGATGTAGAAAAGTAGGGGTGTGTTTATAGAGAATTTCTCTTTGGTTTTGAAACTTTAATCTTTGCAACTTCAGGGATCTTATCTATGCACTAACAGCTCGTAACACTTCAAAGAGAGAGGAAAACTTGAAATCGCATTATATGACCACTTTAATATACTAAAAATAATTCTTTAGTACCTCTTAAGATAAGCTTAAGATCAGTGCTAAAAGTGTAAGTATGTTAAAAGTGCGTTTTAGTTCAAATTAATGGTGTCTCAAAATAGCACATTTTAGTACACTTAGATGATCTTAAGTTTCTCTTAAAAATGTACTAAAGAATAATTTTTAGTATATTAAGTACAAAATTAGTGCGCAAAAATAGAGCATTTCACGTACATTATGGAAGTGTTTTTTTCCCTGTGATAACCTGTCCATGTTGACTAACATTTGACTGAGGAAATGTTTTGGTACAGTAAGTCATTTTTTTTCATTCAAGATTTTAAGGGAGTTACATTTACATTAAATGAGTCAAAATAATAGTTCATCCAAAAAATTTAAATGTGTTGAAAATGTACTCACTCTCAGGCCATCCAAGATGTATCTTCATCAGATTTAGAGAAATGGAGCATCACGTCACTCGCTCACCAATGGATGTGAATGGGTGCCATCAGAATGAGAGTCCAAACAGCTGATAAAAACATCACAAAAATCCACAAAACTCCAGTCCACCAGCTTCTGGCTGAAATACATAATCCATAATAACACTTCCTCAAGTGAAAACGCTCATTGAAAGCCAGCCACATATTTCCTCTTGGCTTGTAAACAGTGTTTGATCTGTGCCGGTTCCTCTCCTGATTCAGACCAGACCACTTTTTCACTGTTATGGATTATGGAGTCGTATTTTAGCTGGAAGCTAAACTTTACACGAAGCATGCCGAGACACCACAAAGGAACATAACGCAACTATCAGTAAAACACTGTTTACATGGAGTAATGCACAGAAGTTGCATCAGCAGAAGTTCTTCCACCTAGAACAGAAGATGCACCTCAAAATGATGATTTAGGCAAGTTTTTATTTAATAATTCATGCAGGTGCTCGAACTAAAAACATGAGCTTCACTTTTCTTCCTTTTTTTTTACCCTCAGGCTCTCTTACGTTACTGTACCATAACTTGCTTGTTTTGATGAGTCAAAGTGATTGTCTGCGGAAACGGACAGCATGTCACTGATGCTGTTTATGGGACGTCCTTTAATACATCTGTGTGTGTGTGTTCTACAGCGTTTTAAACTCTCGGATTGACTCGGTTTTTCTGGATCAGTGGAAAACAGCAGATTTCTGAGCACATGCAGTGAGATATGCAAAGCAAAAGCCGCCTCGTGGTTTTAATATTTGAACCGCTTCGAGGGGTTTTTCAATCACCACACACACACATGCTTCTTTCCAAAAGTCCCAATTATTCAGAATCTGGCATCACATGGATGCGCTCGACGGCCCGCAGATTGTTTTTTGGCTGAATGAAGATTCAAAGTTTGGAGGAGGATTTTGGCGTAAATCATTGTGAAAGCTTTTACCCGTTCCTTCATTATCCAACTTACTTTTAACAACAAGAGAAATCAAAGCGGTGTGTGTACAGTATGTGTGTTTAGCTTGGGTTTAATTTGATTTCCTTTGCTTTTTCTGACTTGTTTGGCTCTTTGCGGGAAGGACACGGTGGGTGAGCACCTCGGCGTGATCCACCAGGTACCACGCACACGTTTACAATGAAAAGCAAATGACGCTAGACAGCGAGAAAATGAAGCAATTTATTTATCATTACAACCATTGTACTGAATTATGCAAAACTATTAGCTCGTGTTCCTGCGCTTTTTGAGCTCTGAAACCATCGTGTACTACATTAATGAGATTTTGAGCTCAAAAAGACAAACATGGACTCATAAATACATGCGAGAGACACAAAGGCATGCATTGCTGGAGAGAGAAAGAGAGACAGTAGATTAATTTACTTTACAAAACAGAGTTCAGACTCATTTCTGATCTGATTAGTCGCGTTTGAAGTTGTCATGAAATTATGATAAACTGTCACGCACGTTCTGTATAGCCAGTCCACAGCTAGACTAATGAATTATGCTGCTTTGTTCAGATTACTATTAATAAATATGTATTGAACATTAGTGTCTTTTATTAGTGTTGCTGCTGTTAAGCCACTTGAAGCTGTTCCAAGGTCACTGGGTGAAGATCACTTACTCGCGGTAATAGACACATGGCCTCAAGTGCCTTATTGTGTTAGTCTGAAGTGAAATTGGTGCTGTGTGTGTTGCATTGTGGGTAATCTGTAAGTCAGCAGTGTGACTTAAAAATATGTCAAATACAGTATGTATTTAAAAATGTCAAATAAATATGAAAAATACATAAAAATAAAACATAAAAAACGTTCAGTTTGTAAAGGAATATTTGTATTATTAATATTTTTTTATATTTAATATTTACTATTGCAAATGTTTTGCTTAGCTCTTAACAAAACACATTAAATTGTTACAGTTTATTCTATTTCATCCTTTTCTTTTGCACTCACATAAAAGTGAATAAAAATGGATTTTTAAGTCAATATGTGAGGGAAAATTAATTTGAATATTTAAAAAAAAATGAACCTCTAGCCCGTCAAAAGCAGTTATTATTATCTTTAATTCAGATTCACATGACGTTTTCTACAACCATATGAAATGAAAGATTAGATTTACAAAAATCAAAACAAAACACTACTTTTAAATTAGATTGTTATGCTATTTTTCTTTTCGACTCGAAACCAACACAAGATGACGAGATAATGAGTGGCGATACCATTTCTAAAAACTTTGCACGGCTAGATCTGATTTGTATCTGACAGACAGCTGATGTTCGACGTGTCTCTCATCAGTGGTGTTTGCTCAGTGTGTTGATGCGTGTGAGTGTGTGCAGAGAGAAGGCGTTTTCTAGCATTCGTCTGACGTAACGCATGAATGAGAGATTTCGTAGCGTTTCATCAGACGCACTCAAAGGCTGCTGAGGGCCTGTGGAAGGACACGTGGCTTGTAAATAACAGAGGCCGTATTCAGATCAGAGGTTCGACCTCATGCGCTCTGGGCTTTCCTCAGCGAACAAATACATAGAGATGCAAAGAAAGAAAGGAAGAGAGATGGAGGGATGCAGATGGAAGTGTATTATTCATGAAGAGGAAATGAGCAGAGGAAGGAGAACCGTGTTTCTGCAGGTGTTGAGAGCATCTCTGTCCCTGACTGCCTGTATTAATATTTCATACTGAAGTGATTGTCTTCATGCGCCGGGTGTGTGTGTGTGTGTGTGAGGGATTTCTCTCTCTTGGTAGGATCACAGATGGATTTTCCAGCTGGACTGATGACTTTATTACAGATGTTTCGTTTAGCGCCTCCTTCTGTGAGTTGGGGAATATCAGGGCTGATAACGAGTCGTTTAGGTCGTCGTGTTTTAACCTTTACAGCTAAAGTCAGCTTCAATGCAGCAGCACAAGCTTTGTGTTCACATGTTGACTAAACATTAATAACTGTGTGTAGGGTTTGTTGCATCTGGGCACCAACGTTTAACCCTATAAAGCCTGTATGGTTTTGATGTGCCACTTTCTAAGGCCTCTACTGTAAATGATCGACGTGATTAAGACTTCTCTGTTAAACCGCCTTCTGTTGATTAATAAATTAGATCCAGTCCAGCTTCAGCTCATGCGTCACGTGTTTTTTGCTGTCAGATCCAGAATAACTTCAGTAAGATATCTCCAGATGAACTCTTTCTGGACTGAAGCAGCTCAGCTTTACTTGATTCTCCATCAGTCATTTTCTAGAAGAATCTGATCATCAGGATCTTTTGAGGAGCTTTACTTTCACTGTTCCTCAGCGGAGCAATGATCTTCACAAGCCTCCAAACATCTCACATCTTCTGAGGAGCCTCTCTTCAGGAGCCTTTCTTCAGCTCTCAGTCAGCATTGGTTTATATGTTCAAACAATTATAATTTCAATCTTATAAGACAAATGATTGAAGATATAGATATTTTTGAAGAGGGACCACTGATTTTTCTATACTTTTATGGCAGTATCTGATGTAAAGATCTTATTGATTTACATTACAAACAGAATTTCATCACATGAATCTGCAAATTGCATATATTTTGCTCAATCTGAGTACAATTTTGCTTTTTGCTGTTAATATATTATTTTACTATATCAGCCTAAATGAGCCATAAAAACCTGATATATAAAATATATCACACTTACTTTTTTGTCTAAATTTATTTATTTTTTATTAACTGGATATACATTTTTTATAGGCCTATATCAAATATATCACACATACTTTATTTCTACATTTAAAAAAAATATATATAATTTTTTTTTAACATTTTAGACTAATATTATATAATATATTATGTTTTACATTTCAGTTTTATTTTCAAGTTAAATGAAAAATAAATATTTAATATTATATATAGATTTTAATATATACAATGTAATATATTTTTATTACAATTATTACAGATTATTTAGAAATGTTTTATTGCCAATGTCATGATGCAAAAGATCTCATTAATCCTAAAAAGTCATTTTGTTGTTATTCCGATATATGTTGATTCTCATTATGCTCTAATTACTGCAATTTTTTTAGTTTTTTATTACTGTAATACATATAATGCACTGATTTCAATTTCTATTTGAATTTTATGTTTATTAAGGAATCAAAGTGTTTTTAAGGTGTTTTTCCTCTATATTTTTTATTACACACTTACATATATACTTATATACATATATATATATATGTATATATAGTAAATATATAATGTTTATATATGTTTTTTTTTTTCTTGGACCGGCTGTGTAGCTGCAGAAAACATATTAAACTAAGCAAACTGCTGTGAGGCGTCAGTATCTCTCTCGTGTGCTGAGATTAGTTTGATCATGTGTGGATGTGTTTGAGAGCGCTGGCAGGTGTTCATGCCGCTGTTGGCCTGTTTTCAGACAGAACGCTTGATTTGTTTGTACCAGAGTAAGCTGGAAGAAATGCATTTACACCAGACAATCTTCTCAGAGACACACCGTCACCAAAGGAAGGGCTGCGCTGAAAGTGCTCATGTTTTACGCTTCACTGCAGTGTGTCGAGGAAAACTTCATCGGTGCTGGAGTTTAATTTTTTTACGCGGCAGACAGAATATTTCGTACTTTTCTCCTGGTCTGACTGGCAGACATCTCTCTTGTTCCTGGAATGACCTTGTATTAATGAGAGTGTGATCACGAGTCAGCTGGGCTTTCAGCTCGCGGCAAATACACAAACAATCCCTCCCTCCACACACACACACACACACGCACTCAGTCTGTCGCTCTCACAGACACCATTAGCACGGCTCTGTGGTGGAAATAGAAAGCTAGAGATAAAGAGAGAGAGACAGGAGGATCAAAAGAAAAACAAAGAGGGCAAACAGGTGGAATTAGGAAGAGAAACAGCAAACTATTCCTCAGACTACAGGTACGTAACTTTAAACCTCCGTCTTGAAGCTCAGAGCTGGCGTAATGCTGAATGCACCACTTCTGCGCTCGCTTAAAGCCAAACCAGGTCTCAAACCAGAGATTTCTGTGTTTTCTTGAGCAAATGTCTCGCTCCGGAGGATGAAAGGCTGGGATAAGCACTGTTTCTGAGGCCTGTGTGTTCTGGAGATGGCCGTCTTTAGTGTGTCGTTTATCTGTCAGGGTTCAATGCGCGAGAAATCTCTTCTGGAATCAGCGGGGGTGGGTGGGGGGTGGGGGGGGGGTTGTGACCTCTGCTTCGCCAAATACAAAGTAATGCAAGTTGAAGTTCTTCCTCTGGTTGGAGAGGGAGACTGAAGGTTATGATCTCAAGAAAATATGTCCGAGTGACATCTCAGCTCAAAACCAAAAGAATTATAGTTTGCATTAAAGAACTTATGGTACAACATTAAGCGTGTATCATTTTTCTGAATGTTGATTTTAATTACATTGTAATTATTGTTAATTGTTATAGATACAGTACATGTACTTTTTTAATGTTTTAAATAATTGAATTTATTTTTAAATATATTTTTCAATGTTAAATGTTGTATCTTGTTTTTAATATTTTTTATATTTTTTTGCATTGCAGTATATATAATTTTTTTTAAATCAATTAATTTTTAAAAGTATTTTTATATATTAAAAGTTACTTGTGTATTATTATATTATGTTATATTATTACAAATTAATAAAAAAAAATAATGTTAATGCAAAACATCTTATTGACCTTAAAAGGCATTTTCTTATTTTTCTAATTCATCATTATTTTGAATGTTTTATTTTTGAATTTTTAATTCATACTAATTCTTGTATTATTGTATTGTTTGTTACAGCAATACATAATATGCAGTGTTTTACACTTAAATTTTATTTTTAAATTAAAATACTTTTTTATGAGTACAATATAACACACATTTAAAACTAAACATTTTATATAACATTGTTTTTTATATAGGCTATATATTAAACATTATTTGCGTTGCAGTAATCATTATCATTATTCTAAAATGTTTTTGTATTATAGCAATGCATATTATATAATTATATCTATATATAATATATATATAATATAATATAATATAATATATAGATTTCAATTTTGTTTTTACACTTTTAAAAACTTTTTAATTTAAATATTAAATATTACACATTGCTTTAAATATATATGATACATATTTTCACGTACTGCAACAAAATTCTGAAATTTGTCATTTCTTTTTTTTTTTTTGTATTGAGTTTGGAGTGAAATCCGACATGTTTCGTGAGATCCAGCCATCGATGTTTCTCGTGTTTCTCGGACGGGGTGATGTACATGACATTGTTATGCAGGAAAGCATGCATTTCCTGTTTAAACTTCAAAGCGTTTCCTTAGAAAAGCGTTTAAACGGGTTCTCCGTGGTCCACCTTTTATCTGTCCGGCCCACATCTGTGCGGGAACATCCCCTCCGGGACGACAGGAGAGACGGAGAGCGTCTCCTGATCAACACACATCTCATGCTCCTCCTCTGCTCACAGTGACAGGTGAAAATCTCAGCGGCTTACGTCTGCTTTTGAGTGTGTGTGTGAGTGGGTGTATCGTCTGCATTCAGACTCCACGTATAGAGCGTGTTTGTGTGTGTGTTAGAGAGGCTGTTTTTTCCCAGGGTGGTGTGTGAAGTGGGTCGTTCCTGACTGGAATGAGAATCAGCGGGTGCCGTGTGACCCTCGGCGCTCCGAGCACCGGGCCTCAACGCTGCTGCTGTTGCTATAGTTATCAGTGAACCAATCAGAACGAGTCCTGCTCAGATCAGCACTCACGGGCCGAGTTATGACTCGATTATTACGAGACGTAATGGAGGTTGAGCTGGAACACTCCCTCGGTTTCTTTACATTCAGCTCAGAGCGAGGCGCTGATCAGATAATAAAGCTTCTTTCCAATACACAAAGGGTTCTTTATAGTGGAAAAAGTTTATTAGCTTATTTCCGCCACAAACAAAATGTCATTGCAACTATAAATCTCACGATTTTCTTGGTATTTGCGAGTTTATACTGTATCTCACAGTTTGGACGTTTATCTCAGAATTTGAAGTTTGTATTGTGTGAAATTTCAAACTGTTTTGTCAGAATTGTGAATTTTTATCTTAAATTTGAAGAGGTTTTTGCTAAGAATTGCCAGTTTATATCTTGCAGTTTGGATTTTTTAAATCAGAATTTAAAGTTTGTCTCTCTCAACTCTGTCTTTTTCTCAGAATTTGTGAGTTTATATCACAATTTTGACTTCTTTCTCAGAAATACAAGTTTCTAGCTTACATTTCGGAGAAAAAAAGACTAAAATGTAAGATTTTCTTTAATTTTTGTTTTTTTTTCTTATAATTGCAAGGTTATATCCCACAGTTTGGACTTTTTTTCTCAGAATTTGCATGTTTATTTCGCAACTGTGACTTTTTTCTCAGAATTTGTGAGTTTATATGACATTTTTGACTTCTTTCTCAGGAATAGGAGTTTATATCTTACATTTTAGTCTATTTTAGAGTTTTTTTCTTAAATGTTTTTTTTTTTTTTTGCCTAGTTTTTGAAGATTATTTCTCACAGTTTGAATTTTTTTATCATAATTTGAAGTTTGTTTCTCACAGTTCAGTCTTTTTCTTAGAATTGGGAGTTTTTTTCTCATTTCTCATAATTATTTATTTTTTTCTCAGAATTTGTATATATCAGTATATATCACAATTTTGAATTCTTTCTCAGTTTATATCGTACATTTTAGTCTGTTGTGAGTTTTTGCTCAGAATTGCAAGTTTATATCTTTTTTTGGTAATCAGAATTCCGAATTTGAAGTTTGTGAAGTCTTTTTCTCAGAAATATGAGTTTATATCTTACATCTTAGTCTTTTTTCTCAGAATTTGTACGTTAATTTCTCATATTTCAGACTTTTTTTTTAGTTAATATCTAATATCTAAAGTTAATATCTAAAATTTCTGTCTTTTTTCTCTGAATTATGTGTTTATATCTCACATTTCAGAAGTTTTTCTTCAGAATAAATAGTTTATGCAACATTTTGGTCTTTTTTCTCAGAATTGCGAGTTTATATCACAATTTGGACTTTATTTCTCACAATGGTAAGGAAAAAAAGTCATATTTATCTTTTTTATTTAAAAATTATTTTTTTTTTGTCATGGCAGAAATAAGCTTCCATGATTAAAATGTTAAATCACTAAAATGATCTTCACACTAAGACAAGATGGCTATTTTAATAAGAACCGATCTCTGAGGAACCAGAAATGTTTCTTGGGTGTCACGGCTGTGCAAACTCTCTTTATTTTGAGAGCGTGCGATCAGCTGATGTCAGTGGAGATTAATCTCCCGTGGGTCTGCTCGACTATGTGGGAACTGGTGGTTATATACACATCCTAACACAAAAGCATGCTGGGTAGAGGTGCAGGGGGGTTGTTGCATTTCTCTGTCTGTTCTGTTCGATTCCCTCTTTTCATTCAAGCAGCTTGAGGCCGCTTTCTCATACATTGGGTCGCTAAGGTGCAGGAGGCCGATGGAGAATAACAGCCCTGCTTGTGTAAGGAACACACACACACAGTTTGGATTCTCAGAAGAATGTTCCATGGAAACACACACACTCGCTGATCCCTTTGCACCAGATTGGTCCGGTGGGGAATACACAGACCTCTGTCTGAACTGACACATGATTCTATTGACTTGATTGAACGAGTGAGGATGTAACTGATGGTGTTAGGAAACAAGCATGGTGGTCTGTGCTTACACAAGGGTTATTCTTACTTTTGACGATGCGCTACTGAACGCGTTTAATGGTTCTGAAAGAGCTCACCGAGGCTGATTTATTTGATCCAAAATACGGTAAAAATTGTGTAATATTATTTTAATTTAAAATAGCTGTTTTATGTGAGAATAAATTTTAAAATGTAATTGATTTCTTTGATCAAAGCTGTATTTTCAGCATCATTACTCCACTCTTCAGTATATTCATTCTAATATACTGATTTACTGCTGAAGTAACATTTCTGATTATTATCAATGTTGAAAACTGTTCTGCTTCTTAATATTTTTTTGTGGAAAATTGGATAATTGTATTTCAGAGTACTGAGTAGACATTAAACAACGTTTATATATATATATATATATATACAGTATATAAATATAAATGTCTATGCATGTCACTTTTGATCAGTTTTTTTCAGAGTCTTTGGTGAATGAAAGAATGTTTTTTTTCCTTCTATTTTTATTTTTACAAGTCATAAAGTGACATAAAGTCAAGTCACTTCACTCACTCACTCATTTTACATTTTAGATTTAAAATATATTTTAAAATGTCATTTATTCCTGTGATGCAAAGCTGAATTTATGTATAATTCTAATGTTTTTGAAAAAGGTCTTTTCTGCTTAATGAGGCTGATTTATTTAATCAAAAATACAGTAAAAATTGTGTAATTTATTATAATTTAAAAATATTGTTTTCTTTCTGAAAATACTTTAAAATGACATTTATTCCTGTAGTGCAAATCTGAATTTATGGAAACCATATTTTTCTAATGTGTTTGAAAGAGGTGTATTTTGCACACTGAGGCTGATTTATTTGATCAAAAACACAGTAAAAATGGTTTCATATTATGTAATTTAAAATAACTTTTCTGTCTGAATATACTTTAAAATGTGATTTATTCCTGTCATACAAAGCTGAATTTATGGAAACCATGTTTTCAGGATTCATTGATGAATGAAAATTTTAAAAGACCAGCGTTTATTTGAAGCAGAAATCTTTTGTAACATTGTAAACATTTTTACCATCACTTTTGATCAATTGAAACTATCCTCGATGGATAAAAGTATTAATTTTGCTTACAAACTTCCAGCGTCAATGATAATAGACTTAGTTATGGTGATGGCTCCTGGTGAGAATGGGCCTTTATCTTGGTAATGAAATGCAATCATCCTTAGGCTCATTGGTTTGTTTATCTGAGCTGACTGGGATCTCTCGTATTGATGGATTGGAGCTCATGTCCAGCAGAACTAATGCTGATGTCATTAAGAGCTGACCGTCCATTGGCTCTTAAACTGAAAGTCATTGTGTTTTAAAATCTGCCAACCTCTGATTGGCTGTTTTCTCCTCAGAGAGCGATTGAATGACCGCTTTTGCTTTGAAAATAATGATCAGGTAATCCGTGAAACTGCTTTACCCAGCATGCACCTCTCCGCTGAGTATCTGGCAGGTGATTATTGATCAGATCACCTGAATCAGCAGTCTCTTTCTCTCTGTCTGTCTGTCTGTCTATCGTGTTTGTCTCAGACTCCTTCTCATTCCCTGCGGGAGTGCTGGGTTGTTTGTGTTTGTCTAATGAAGTGAGATGATTGTCTCTCAGTATGAAGTCACCCGAGACTGAAAGAAAAGAAGCAGTGAAGTAAGTGGAGTGATTGACAGATTGAGTGACTCAATGGCTGTTAATGAACACACATTAGTTCTGTTAAAAACAGATACCAGGAGGCAATTATGCCAAAGCGAAAGGCTAGAAACATCGAGACATTATTCAAAAATGCACATTTTTATGTTAAAATACTGTTTCAAATCACATAAAAGACAATATATTACATACTGGTCTATGACCGGTGGTATTATAATTAACTAAAACCATAAAAACCTTAAAATATAATCAAATTTAGCTGAAATAAAATATTATATGGGTCAATGAAGTATAAGGAGTTTTGACAACTTCAGAAAACTTGAGATTTTTCAAATACAATTCTTTATTTTTTTTTTGCAAATGTTGTGTGCACATAAATTCATATTAAGCTTTTAAATTAAGTGATTTTAGGTTTTTTTTTTCATTTAGGTGAACTAGCCATATCTTTATAAAAAGGTCAGGTGGTGCAACTGTGAGTTATCTTAAAATTAACTCATTTCTTTACCATGCATAACATTTTTCATAAGTTCTCAATAATTAAAATATTAACAGTTGTACTTTTTTAAAGTTTTTGTAAATAATTATCTAAATTTTTTTCTAAATATTTTTTAATTTGAATAAATTCATTAAAGTATTATTTAAATTAAAGTAAATATAAATAATTTTTCACAAAAAATGCAATCAATTTCTCAGTAATTTATTTATGAAATTTACTAGCAATGATGTTTCTAGCAGCGTGTTTCTATATATACTGTATCCTACAGATTTTTTTGGGCCTAATGGGTAGGGATTTGGACTTGTAACCCAAAGGTTGCGGGTTCGAGTCCCAGGTCTGGCAGGGATTGTGGGTGGTGGGAGTGAATAACTAATGCTCTCTCCACCTTCAATACCACGACTGAGGTGAGTCCCCCAACTGCTTTCCTTTCCTTATTAAAAATTTATAAAGCATAGACATAATTACAAATATACAAAAACTAATAAAAACTTTAAAATGTTTACTTTAAAATCAGAATGAAAACAGAACATAAGCTAATTCTAAATATTAATAAAAACTAAAATCTCAATAACTAAAAATGTAAACTAATATCTCAAAAACTAAAATTGTATCTGACACAAAAATGATGTAATTATTATATTATATTGTATATAAAAAATTACCTATGAGACTTCTAGTTCATATGATGGCGTTTTAGTGCCAAAAAAAAAAAAATCTAAAACTACGAGATTAAATTCGTAATATTTCAAGAATAAAGTTGAAATTACGAGAATAAAGTCGAAATACTACAAGATTAAAGTCGAAATACTGTGAGAATAAAGTCAACATATTACGAGAATAAAGTCGAAATGTTACGAGAATAAAGTCGAAATGTTTCAAGAATTTAAATCTTTGAAATTAAAGTTATAATATTTAGTCAGTGGTGGAGGTAACGAATTACAACTACTCACGTTACTGTAATTAAGTAGTTTTTTTGCGTACTTGTACTTTTTT
>JAUMHE010000046.1:979829-1018867 GCA_032359235.1 Enteromius mattozi | reverse complement strand
TATATTTCAGTACATCACAGAAACAACTGAAACAAAGATCTAAAAGCAGTTTAGCAGCAAACTTTGTGAAAACTAATTTTGTGTCATTCTCAAAACTTTTGGCCACGACTGTAGATCACAATAGCATTTAAAAATTATATTTCTAATCACATTTTTTTTTGCATTTTATTTTTTAAATAAATAATGTTTTATATAATACTGTAATATTATATAAAAATACTTTGCTTCAATACATTATTAATAATATAAAATCCAAGCCAAATATTCATACATATAATTAATGGCACTGAGAATACAAGGTTAAATGTCTTTAGTTGCCATTAAAACATCACAAGGAAAAACAAGCCTTATTGTCATTAATACATTTAAGCAAAAAAAAAAAAAAAAAAAAAATCTATCTATCTATATATATATAATGTATATATATATATATATATATATATATATATTTTTTTTTTTTTTAATGTAGTTTTTGTATTAAAATGTTTTTATTTTATATATATATATATATATATATGTATATGTATATATATATATACTTTTATATACAATATATATACAATACTATAATAAATACCTTTACAATACATTCTTGTAATTTAAGAGTTATCACTAAAATAGGAGCTAGATATATTTTTGTGAGATTGGTTTTTGTGTGTGTGTGAGAGAGAGACTGATGTATTCTACATCTCCCCACAGATTCTCAGAAACCAAAACGGGAAGGAAAGAAGAAGGAACGAAACCCGACGGACTAGAGGAGAAACTCCTGAAGCTGCTCTCTTCTGCTCCTCAGGCAGAGACACGGATGTGAGCCGGAGAGATGATGCCGGATCCTATTTACAGTAGAATATTTTTAGATTGTTTGTAGCTTTAATTTACAGCTCACGGAATAATACATAAATGATAAAAGAAACAAATGAATTACTAAAATCTTCTAACGTTGTTCCAGCGGTATCAGACCGCCCAGTTCACACAAACATGTTCTGAGAACGTTTTTATATAGTTCCCTTTAGGTTATGAAAAGGTTATTCTTGAATTAACTTCAAACATCAAGTTTTTGAAATGTTTTAAAAAACTTTGTCTTGGTTATGCAGATGTTAAGGCATTGTTACATTTGATCATTTTCCAAAAATTATTGAATAGTTACTTTTGAATGTTCTGATACCAGAAAACATTCCATGAATGATGCATAAATAACCAGAAAACTCTGAATGAACGTTCTATTACTGTTACTTGAACTTGTATTCATAACTTTGGCAGATGATTCTGAGAATGTTTGCTGTTAGCTGGGCGTCTGAACATCAGAGATGAATTAAATGTGCAATTGAACTGCCCTCATCGAACATGATGCTGAATTAGAATTTGGATTGTACTTTATGAACAGAAAAGATCCTTAAATGCTCTTAAATAAGTAAATTGGAGGAATTAAATGTCATTCCGCTAAAATAGAATTTACTAAATGCATAAAATGTAAAAATGATAATTAATATCATCTGATGTTTCTGAAATATCCTATACATAGAACCTATTTATGGCTAATACATACTGAGAAATGAAGAAATGTATCAGTCAAAAATTCTGCGTCCTGTTTGTTTGGAATCACAATTAAATTCAAATTTAAAACATGTCCTTCTCACTTCAGCCCTGCTGGGGAATGAAATAAAAACAAACTAAAGTTAAACTAATGCTTTATAAATGACATAAAGTCCTGAATGTAGCAGTCGTAAATAAAGATGTTAATTATTCCTTCCCACCCGTGTTTTGTGTTTCTGGTGTTGACTGAAAAGAGCAGAACGGGTGAGTGATTCATCATAACACCTTTATTTGCTAGAACTCTTCTTCAAAAGTATATCACACGATACAGCAAATCTTATCAATACAGCTCATGTTTCTTCACCAACCCAGAATGCCGCTCACCGCTCTAATAAAGATCGATAACATTCATATTCATTAATAAACACATGTATTTACACGTCATCTGTGCTACACATATAGACTATAGAGTATAATACAAACGTTAAGCTGAAAACGAAGCACAAGTCTACTGATGGAGGCGAGCCACGACTCACAGAAGCACGTGACGCACGGCAGCGATGAAGAGAAGCAAACGGAGTATTTACAGCCTTGTCTGTACACAGCTCCAGATATCAGCATTTTTGGTAGGTCTCTGTGCTTCAGGAGGGTTCAGCGTCCGTCTGTGTCAACACACACACACACACACACATGTCAGACGGACGTCTTTGGCTGCTGCGTCGCCCTTCGCTGTTTTTCAAGAGTCTCTGGCCACGAGTGCTACCTTTTTAAGATGTGAAGTTACATTAAGAGACTCCTTTCAAGTCCATTGTGCTCCGGATAAAGACCAGAAACATACTCCACACAAGTATTCTTGATGAAAAATACAGTACAACCGTGAAATCTTATTTCTATCATTTGAAATGTGTTTCACGTGGGACTATATGTGACCCTGGAGCAAAAAAAAAGTCGTAAGGGTCAATTGATTTAAATTGAGATTTATGCATCATATGAAAGATGAATAAATATAACTTTCTATTGATGTATGGTTTGTTAGGATTGGACAATATTTGGCCCGAGATACAACTATTTGAAAATCTATTTGAAATGAAGTTGTCTTAGCAATGCATATTACTAATCATAAATATATTTACAGTAGGAAATTTACTAAATATCTTTATGCTGCAGAAACACATATAGAATTGTTTTTTTTTTTTTATTCCTGTGATGCGCAGCTGAATTTCTCCAGTCTTCAGTGTCACATGATCCTTCAGAAATCGTTCTAATATACTGATTTTCTGATTATTATCAATGTTGAAAACAGTTGTGCTGCTGAATATTTTAGCGGAAACCATGATGCGTTTCATTTTTCGGGATTCTTTGACGAATAGAAAGTTCAAAAGAGCAACTTTTATTTGAAATAGAAAACTTTTGTAACATTATAAATTCCTTTGCTGTCACCTTTGGGCAATTTAAAGCGTCCTTGATGAATAAAAGCATTTTTTTTTATTGAAGACTGGAATATTGCATCACAGGAATAAATTCAAATTTAAAATAAAATATATATAAAATATATATTTCATAATGCTACCGTGTTTTATGTAGGCCTATTTTTGATCAGCCTTGGTGAGCAGAAGACTTAAAAAATGATTAAATTAAATTAAATGACGTATAAATAATGTTTTGAGCACATTGTTAAACACCAGAAAACTGAATAAATGCTCTATTCATGTAACAGGAACATATCTTTTGCCAGAACATTCTCTGGTGGCGGGCTCCAAACGTTTTGCTAGTATAGCTATGCTTTAACATGCAAAGTCTTTTTTTCAGATCAACTAATGTCATGGTGGAGCAAGTTAAAAGGTCAACGTGTTTATCACAGCTACCTGAAAAATATTTCTGATTCATACTGTAGCTCAAACACAAGGTCACAGGTTCTGTAAATGAAAAGTGTGCCGAATTACACAAACATTTGAAGGAAGCTCTATGGACCCCTGACCTTGAGGACTAGGGTTTTCACCGCCACAATAAGCTGAATGAGACTCATTGTTGGCAGAGCAGTCGTGTTTTTGTGTACTTGTGTGAAATATGTCCATGGTCTTACAGTTCTTTGATCTATTCCTTTCAAACTCGCCATTAATAAACCAAAAATGAAAATAAAAACAACAGCTTTGAAGTTTGCGAGTGTGCAGACATCTGCTTCAGTTGCTATGGCCACCAACAACTTCCAGAAAGTCCTCACTCTTCTCTTTGTTTGTCTGGAGTCTCAGTCCAATAATATCCATGTATGGCTTGATTCTTCTGCGCAGGATCCACCGGACCTCAAATACTGTACGTCTTCTGTATAGAATCATTTACATATGGATTAGAAAAACCTTATAGAAAAGCATCTGTGAGCTGATAAAGTCTGCGCTTCAGTATGTGTTGTCTGTTTGTCTCAGTCTGTCATCGTGTGTCTTCTGTGACCGCAATCATCACTCACTAGACTGAGTTTCTCACACACACACACACACACACACACACACACAGGCTGCATTCATAAACCAAACACACAATATAGTAACATATTAGAAACACACAGAAGAGTCTCGAGGTGCTTCAGGGGCGCGTTATAAAACTGTCCATTGATCAGTGTTAGCCAACATGCCCTTTACATTCTGTGCTGACCTCTGGGTCATGAGTCTGCAGATCTCTCTCTCTCTCACACACACACACATACATACATACATACACACACACACACACTTGTTGTGTTTACATGTTTTATGAGGTCTCTCCATAGGTGTAATAGTGTTTATACTGTACAGACTGTATGTGGTATTGTCCTACACTGACCCTACACCTAAACCTACCCCTTACAGGAAACTACAGACATTTTTAGATTTTCAAAAAACTTTTTTGTAAATACACATTCTGTGTGATTTATAAGCTTGTTTCCTCATTGGGACCCAAAAAATGTCCCCACAAGGTCAACATTTACTGGTATTCCTATATTTGTGGGGACAATTGGTCCCCATAAGGTGATAAATACCAGGTGCACACACACACACACACACACACAGACATACATATTTGTGCTTTTCTTTCATAAAACTAACAACAGACAATAACATGCACACAAACACCTAAAAACTATTTTTAACAAAAGTTTTAAAAATACAGACGTTTCTATAAATAAATAAACTGAGAACACACACACTGAACACTAGAATAGAGATTTCATAATATTTCATACAATTAAACAGATTATAAAATACATTTAAGCCCTTTAGTATTAATTGTGCTGTCTTAAGGATGATTATGATGATGATGATGACTGAATGAAGGTGGACCTGAACCTCTCGCAACACCTATGATTGAAAAAAAAGAAAAAAGAAAAAAAAAAAAAAAAGATTAATTAGACGTGTTCGGATGGCTGTAGCTGTAGCAAAACGTGATTGGCGACACTAGGTGTCACTCCAAAACTCTAAACTGTGATTGGCTCTCTGTACAATCAGAGGAAGGACCTTCAGTTAACCAGGTAGAGCTTCCTTGTTTAGCGGGAAGATTGCTAAAATGAGTCAATTAAGTGGATTAAATGGATGTTAGACACCCACAATTAAGAATGTAAGTATTTTTGATATAAGCTATAGCCATTTTCTTTGCATTGGTGAAGTTTTAGCAGCCCATCTAGCTAGCTTTGCTAGTGCACTACATGGCCTTTATAGCCAAATGTCTTTGAGACACCTGGCTACTTTCAGGAGACAAGATGAATCTTCCAGCTCTTATATGCAACGCACAGCAAATATGACCGTGTTGTTTATGGCAATCACGGTTTTATATTAGTGTTTAGTGTGCCTATGTGTCACCATGATTCACCAAAATCTCACAAATATTACTCTTAATTGAAAAAGTAAGTCTTCGATGGGTGTAGTTTAAGTTTGAATTAGTCTTCACTATATGATTAACTTTCAAAAAAATGAAAATTTCAGGGTAAAATATTAATTAAACATAAATAAACATATTTTATAAACATATGTAATGGGTATTATTTGTAGAGGAAAATAAAGGTTTCTTTCAACCTGTAAGTTTTGGATTTATTTGTGGTCACTATAATTCATTTTATATATCCAGAGTTACAGAGCTGAATAAATTGTGTGCGTGTGTTTCCAGCAGGGCGGTGGGTGGCAGGGTTTTTTTTCCAGGTGCTGTTTGTGTTCTCTGAAACTTTTAGCCTGGCTGTGGATCTGTAAAGATCATCTTATCTGGCGTCACTCACTCTCAGACTTATCCGTGGCTGGAGGACGAGGAGTGTGTGTCACCAGCTCCGGCCCATGTAAGGCTGGGGTCTCGGGACGGGGCGGTCTGAACGCTCACCGACACCTGCGCTATCGGTCCTGCTCAACTATGAACACACGGTACCATCTCTCACGACCTCTGACCTCCAGCACACACACACACTCAATGACTTCACTATATGCTTAGTGCATACTGTATTGTTTTGGGAATTCGATTACGTTCAAAGCAAAATTTGCTTAGGCTTTCAAAATACAAAGCACATATTTTACAGGTCATCATGACTGAAATGTTTTATTAGATATATTCTGCTCTTCATGATGTCCTATGAAATATGTACTTTGCATATATAGGCATTTTTTTTTTCTTTTGTGCCAACAAGCTATTCAAATTGATATACTGTGAAAAACAGAAGTGGCTTTGACATATATCTGAGCCGAACAGCTTCTTGAATCAGACAAATTGTATGATGGGACTTGTCTTTGTCCAAATAATTAATCATGGCCAGTTTTTGTTAATATTTTGAATATTTTTTTTTTTTTGCTTTCATTTTAGTTAAAGTTTATGTCTATATTTTGCATTGATGTTTAATAAATATTAGTCTTAGTTCATTTAGTTTTAGTCATTTTATTGTTAATTTAGTTCACCAAGTTAAACCAAATTGAAATGAGAAAGCCACTTGTTGCAACAAAATGTTTTTTCCCCCAGCTGATGTTTATTTTGTTTCAAGGAAAACAGTTTTTTTATGGTTTTAGTTTTAGTTAATGACAATACCCTGCCACAATATTAGATAGAAAAGGCCAATTCTGATTTTATGGTTACTTTAAACCCATTTAAAATCCATTTCCTTGTAAAATGAAGAGACATCTCATCATTCAGCACAACATGATCTTATACATGTCTGATAAACTGTCTGTAAATGACTGTATTCAAGTGTCAAACAGCTCTAAAATGATCAAATGTTGATGTTTTTAGCCTGAATAATTGAAATTGTTCACTATTTCTCTGTATTATACACCGTCACTGCCAGAACAAAACCTACAATAACCACTGTCCATTACAATCCAACAACAGAACATCATTGTACATGATGCTGTTATATATATATGAAGCTGTATGTATGAAGTAACGACAAGAAGGAGAGTCTGTACAGACATAACAGATGGGATGAGAATGAATGTGTCTATGTGTGAATCAGATGATTAATGTTCATATATATTGTAGTATCTCTGCAACCTCCTGCAAAGAATTTACCATGGTAACCAGAGATTTCCAATATCCCATAATTGCAATTGTGATTCATGTAGGAAAAATGCCAGATCTCCTAGAGCAGTTAGAATGGAATTTGGGTTACTTTACTATGATTTAACTGTAGTATTTGGAGTGAAGCTTCATTACCACGGTACATTCATTAACATTGCCGCTACAGTTTCTGATGCAAAAGCACTGTGATCGAGCTCATCTATTCCCCCAGCATGCATCACTGTCAAATTTATGAGCTGCTGCTCTGTCATCGATTGACTGACATTTCCCATGATCCTCTGCTCTGAGCGGGGATTCGGTTAATCTGTTTTAATGAATCAAAAACAGCTAATGTTGACTTGTCGTCTGGTAATGAGATGAGAAAGCTTATGCACTTTAGCCCTTTAAATTCACAAGGCAAGAACCTGTGAGTTATATTAAACCCCTTGCCGGGGTGATCAAACACACACACACACACACACACACACACACATCGCCTGCAGGCGGATCATGAACCCAGAGAACAGATCAGGTCATCGGGACACAGCTTGTCTACAGGCAGCACTTCTGCATGGACCTGCATGTGGCAGAGAGCAAGTGTTTTGGCCTTTTAATAAGGATTTTTTGCAGCCTCACAAGCCGGTTTTGAGTATCTGCTGAATTAGTGCTCGCGTAGCTGGTATTTTCCTTTTTTCGCCCAAGCGTGAGTGAACTGTTTTGTGTAAATGCAAAGCAGAGGTGAGGTGGATGCTAATGGCTGCGTGCCTGTGAGAGCCTCTTCATCCTGCGCGTCTGTTCACTTTAAAAGGTTTAGATTTGCATCCCTGGAGACCCCAAGCACTCAAAACTCATCCACTTTAACATACGGGCACACCGGAGAGCCTCTTCAACCCTCTTATTGCTCTCGGAGAGCACACATACACACACATGCGACAAACACACAAACCCTGCAAGCAGCTACCTGTCGTACTGTCATTGAACGCGCTTGCATTTCATAAAGCTTTAAAGTCAAGATGAGCCTGTTTACTTCCTGAGTGCATGTTTCTGGTCTTTATTTTACACGAGTCAATGGTGTGCACGGTTTTAAAATTGTCTTAGCAATCTAAATAAAATCACAATATATAGATGAATTTTACAGTAACAGTAAAAGTAAACAGGTTTCATGTTGACTTTATAGCTCCAAACTCTCTTACACACACACACACACAATCATCCAGCATGCAACCACACACACAACACTGATACAGTACATAGTTATATACACATATATACAGGTGTGATTTTATACTGAAGCTCAAACGCGTTTGGTTTGGATCTTCAGTCAGCCCTGTTGTCCCCTTATTTGTGTATTACTGAATAGTACAGACTCCAATCTGACCATCTATATGCTCGTATAGGGTTTTTTTTGTACTTTTAACATTTTTGTCTATAAATCAAATATTTTAGCACTTCTTTTCCATCTTTTGTGACATGCATCACCTCTATGCGCGTGTAAAGTGCTACAACAGATTATCTATCTATCTATCTGTATATATATATATATATATAAAAACAATAAATGCAATCACACATCTGCACAGACGCACATTTTTACACTTATTTTAAGGAAATCTGTGATTTTAAACATGGTGAAATGTGTTTAAATAGTGTACTTGCAGCTGACCATGTCAAATTCGACAAACTACAAGGGCGGAGGATTCTTAAAACTTTGTATATGATGGGTGTTGATGGGTAAATCTGTAATTTGTAATTGAAGAGATAATTTGCGGAAATGGATAACTCCGTTTATTGTCCTGCATTCCAATTAATATCAAACCACAGCTGGGTTGTTTTGATTAAATAATTATAATTAAAAACACACACAATTAAAAAAACATAATAACACAATAGATTTGAGACCCTGGACCACAAAAGCAGTCATAAGGGTCCTTTTTTCAGAATTGATATTTATGCATCACCTGATAGCTGAATAAATAAGGACAGTATTTGGCTGAGATACAGCTATTTGAAAATTTGCAATCTGAGGGTGCAAAAAAAAAAATCAAAATACTGAGAAAATCACCTTTAAAGTTGTACAAATGAAGTTCTTAGCAATGCATATTACTCATCAAGAATTAAGTTTTAATATATTTACAGGAAATTTACTAAATTTTTTTTTGTGGAACATGATCTTTACTTAATATCCTAATGATTTTTGACCCATACAGTATATTTTTGCCTATTGCTATATATATACCCCAGCGGCTTGAGATTGGTTTTACGCTCCAGGGTCACATTTAAGGAAATTAATGAAAACGACGTTATCTGTTTTTGCAAATTAACTCTTCAGTTCTTTCCACACATACAAACACATCCACACATGTACCTTTGTCACCAGAACACACACACTTGTAAAGTATAACGCATGCACACACACTACAGCTCATCGAGCCGAGCGTATGTTCTTGTACTGGCAGAGCAGCAGGTGTTTGAAGGTCTTTTTGAAGGTGATGTTGCAGAGGGCATAGCAGGCGGGGTTAATGGTGCTGTTGATGTAGCAGAGCCAGTATCCAATGGTCCACACGGTGTTGGGAATGCAGCTGGAGCAGAAGGTGTTGATGAGGACCATCACATTGTAGGGCGTCCAAGTAGCCACGAAGGCCACCAGGATGGCCATGATGGTGCGCGTCACCTTCTTTTCCCGAGAGGATGGTGCTTTTTTCTTCTTGGGCGGCTGCTTGGTCATCTTCACGATCTTCCTGGCCACGTGGTTCTGCCTCTCAGTGGCCGGGACGATCTCCACCGTTGCGTTGGAAGGCGCATAGCAGTCACCCTTTGGCGATTTGGTGATGATCTTGATGCACGTCAGTTTGGAGCCTCCAGCTTTGGCGCGGTGCCTCGCGGTAGCCTGGTTGTCGTTAGCTTTGGATGGCGCCGCTTCGTCCTTTTGATTGGTTACAGCCCCGCTCCCAGAGGTGGAGTCATTGGAGCTCTCTTTTTCCTCGGCGGGAACGCAGTTTCCTCGTCCTCCGTCGTCCGCCTCCGCTTCTCCGCTTGCCGTGGATGGCGCTTTGCCGTTCTGGAGTTTGGCATCGTGTTGGTTGGCGGCGTCATCTGTTAGTTGAGTCTGTCCTCTGTCTGTTTCTTCAGCTGTCAGGTTGTTGTTGGTAGGTTTGTTGGCTGTGTTTTCGCGGATCTGATTGGATGAGGCTACATCGAGGTTGCCGCCTGACGGCTTGCGATTGTCCTTCTTGACGCGACTCTTGCTGGCGCGAGATATCTGCCAGTAGAGCACCATCATGATGATGACGGGCAGGTAGAAAGCAGCAATGGCCGTGCCGAAGGTGACCGCAGCGTTGGAGAAGAACTGAATGTAGCACTCCTTCTCTGGCACCGTGCGCCCGCCAACGATGAACTGCCAGAACAGGATGGCCGGGGCCCAGAGAATGAAGGACAAAACCCATGCCGCCGCAATCATCATGCCTGCCATTTTGGTGGTCCTCTTCACTGGGTAGCTGAGCGGCTTGGTGACGCAAAAGTAGCGGTCGAAGCTGATGATCAGCAGGTTCATGACAGAGGCATTGCTGACCACGTAATCCAGCGCCAACCACAAGTCGCACACGACCGGGCCGAGCGGCCAGTATCCGATCACAATGTAGACTGTGTACAAGTTCATAGAGCAAAGGCCAATGATGAGGTCAGCACAGGCCAGGCTAAATAGGAAGTAGTTGTTGACAGTCTGCAGGCTTCTGTTTACCTTGATGGAGAGCATGACCAAGATGTTCCCGATAACGGTCACCAAGCTTAGTGAGCCGGCCACCAGTACAATGAACACCACCTCCACTGTCTTATACGGGCTCTCGTCCACCGTCTCCAAGGTCTCGTTACCCTCATAGGCATTCCAGAAGGTGAAGTTTATTGTATCCATGGTGTCTACAGCTGGTCAGTTCACTATGGGCAGGACGTATGACTTCTGACACCTACGTGGGAGAGAGATGAGCTTTAGTATGTTGCAAATTAGGAGTTATTTGAAATGTTCAATGATCTAAAGATAGGTAATTTACATAGGCTGAATTGCATTTTACAAAAATACTTTCGCAGTACCATGGTAAAGTGATTGTATCTAAATGTAATAATACATAATAGTACATGATTGCATACTTAATAGTTATATATATCTATAATAATTATATTACCATGATTACCATGAATTTTTTTTTGGAATACATTATTCGAAATACATCATAGTACCAAGTTTTGTAATACATTAAACAAGTAGCCTGGAAGTCATTCATAATTAATAACATGTTAATGTGTTATTTTTAACCTCTAATTATCTTTTAATTAAACAATGGTAATGATAGAAACTTCAGCATCACAAAGACTCTTTCAATTGTCAAATATAACTGAACATTAATATGTATTTAACTTTATTCAAAAACATATAAAGTAGCACTTCATTTCAATATTTAGTTTCCATACCCAGCCATATGCAAATCATGCTGGGAACTAACAACCACTGCCACAATAAAAATGCAAAACTTAGCTAATTCTCTTCAAATAAATAGACTTCTTTCATTTTTTTTCCAGTTTATTTTCTTAATTCAAGCCTAAAACTGTTTCCTAAACAAATAAGGAAAACATCTCTTGGTTTTATCAGTGAAAAGTTCTAATATTTTCTACAACGAACCACATTTTTACACTATTTTTATATATAGCCTAGTGTATAAAGTACATATATAAAGTTTATTATCATCAAATGAAAATACGTTTTTTTTCCAGTTATTAGGCTAGTGTGACGATATCCAGCTGGAGTCCCTCGTTGTTTCCACCAGAGGGCACTCCAGCCACAGCTGCGCCCCGCTCACGTACTGCATTACCCATCATGCCGCATTCCTGGGACTGATCACACCTACACCTGCACCTCATTACCACACCCACATACTGATAGCGCACACACATAAAAGCCAGACCCAAATGCCAACTCTCCAGCTATCATTTCTGAGCGTTCTTTCCCGTGTTTGTTTTTCCTGTTATTACCTTGGACTGTTTATCTGGATTCTGAAAATTATATAAACTACTATAAAAGTGAAATTGTTTTCCCGCTTAAATAATGCTGCGCGCGGGCAACAAGGCTGCGAGAAAAATCAGCGGGAACCTCGTGAGATGAACGCAGCCTAGGGTTTAGAGGTTTATAAAGTAATATTTCTGATTTATAAAAGTAGGAAGTACCGAATAACCAACAAAATAAATGCCATGAGGACATCTGCCAGTCGAACTTGTTAACAGAATGTGGTGAGGTGATTTAGCGTTCACCTGAGGGGAACTCTAAACACTTAATATTCATGGATATTCCCTGAGAAGTTGCATATTTTCCCGTTCCAGCTCTGTACAGGAGATATTATTACAGTGTGTGTTTTAATTCGTTCCAGCTGTGTATTCCACACAGAATCCATCAAAACTTCACCGCAACGTCACAGTTTGAAGTGAAGAAACGAACACTGAAATCCTATCAAGCTGGTTAGTCTCCATGGAAACAGCGAGATAGTTTAAGTAAGTAGTTTAATGTGATTCAGTATCGTTGGCTTCATGTAAATCAACATTGAACGGAGTGTTTTGGACGTTTTCCATGATCACACGCTCGTAAAACATCGGAATATCTCGTTAAGATGGCCAATTCCAACATCACGCCAATTAAAATGTGAAGGGTATGATTTCAACTAATGTGAATAATGAAACGGATGAAATAAGTGAAAGGGAAATTTTAAGCACTGCTCGAACTTGAAAGCGTTCGTGACTTTCAACTTCTGCTTTAAAGTCAACAGCACGCGCGCTGTCTGATCCATCTCCAGCATTCAATTAAACTGGCTCCTTCACTCCTGCTTTATGTCAAGACGCATTTGTGGCTGTATAAGGGTTTTGACTTGACTTATATTTCAGCCCAAAGTAAAAAATCTTAAATAGTCTTAATTAGCTCTTTTATAAATTAAAAAGGTCTTGAATTGGAGCAAAATATCTTCACAAAGACATCCTCAGTATATCTTGTCGTTGTCAGTGCAATATCCAGACACCCTTGAGATACAGTTACTTGAGATGCAAAATACAGTAAAGATCAGAAGAATGGTTTTCTGGGAAACCGAACAAAATTAAGTGATCAATGGTTGAAACAAGAACCAGTATCTTTCAGTGATGTATGAAAAATTGCTTTAATCATGAAATCACTTTATTTTATCAGTTTCATGGAAACATATCGCCTTTTCCATTAAATTATTTCTTGATTTAAGAATCTTAAGATGATTGCATGCACTGGAAAGGATGTTGAAGAACATCTGTGTGATCAGAAGATACAGTAACATGTATATTTCTAGGTAAGTCATAAAATTACTTTCATAAAAACTGCAGAAACCTTATGTCGTGAAAATAATGTCAGAGGGCAAAAAATCGTAATGGTCCTAAAAATAGTACCCGCTGACATTTGTGAACCATGGATGACTGCACACAACAGGTTGTATGAATTCAGAGCCGGTTCTGTAACCTTACAGCTGTTTGATCCTTTAGACTGAAGATATAAGAAAAAACGACAAATTGGGACTGTCAGTTTAATCTCTTGCTTCTGGCTCAGTCGTGCCTGCCCTCTTTGTATTAAAAATCAGGATTAGAGCAAAGGAACGGTTCCCATATGAGCGCCTGGGGGCAAAATTAACCTAATGCTTGTCTGTGTGTCTCTCCCTCTCTCTCTCTGTGAATGTGAATAGATACGAGTCCGGTAATGGTGATTAGAGGGAAGAGGTTATCAGTCTTACGGAGCGACAGTTCACTCTGTTTTTCTCCATTAAAACGCTGCCTTATTTGCTGCTTTTCCCCTGAATAACCAGAGAGAATTCACTTATCTCCAGTGCCAGAAAGCCCTAATCATGGCGTTAGCCACGGCACTAAGCCAAACTAATCCCTATAAAAACGCTCATGTCCAGCAATCTGTGTTTTTAGAAGAGGCGAACGGCAACAATACAGACGGAGCCCGCTGTGTCTGTGGGGAGGAGTCAATAACCGCAACACGACACATCACTGCCCGCTACAGGCCATCTGCACTCCAGTGCATCCAGACAAGCACAGTTATGTGTACACAGTGGCTCCGTTCCAAAGCCTAGCTGTCTATATAGTCAGCTGCCTTCTAGTGCATCCTAATTAAAAGCCCAGATTAGGGACGCTGTGCATACTGTAGGCAGCAGCTGTGTGCATCATATAAATAACTCCTTACGTGACGCAAACGCAGGTCAATTGACCCTCAATCGACTCCAGTAGAGTCCTTTGTTAGCTTATTGATTAACCACAAAAACACAAGGTGCTGTGCTTGGTTGGTGCAAATGATGTAGACTGTCACTGAAAAGTAAATAAATATATTTGTGTTTAAATTTATGTACACTCATAAATTAATAAACACTTAATCCACAGCTCACACGAATGCATTTGTAACTAATGCATTTGCATCACGAATGCATTTTTTATTAATCTTTTAGTATAGAATGACATATTTTAATTGAAATTTCTCTCACTTTGTCTGGCATATTTTACAGAGTTTGTCGCAGTGCATTCGTTCAATCCGTAAAGGACACGTACGATGCTGCTTCGGATTCATCGAAACACAGTTGATGTCAGGTACCTTTTGCGTCTACACTATAAACAAATTATTATTTTTGTAGAGTTGCAAATAAAACAATATTGGGGATTGTCTTACATGAAAATTATTTCAGTCTTTTTGCTTATTTTGTTCAATGTGTTTCTTGCCATTCACAATTATTTGTGAAATTTACTATCAATTTCTGAGTAAATATTTAGCTTTTTTACATTTTATAATTGTTTTTTTTTTTGTTTTTTTTTTACAAAGATAATACATTAATGGACATTTTATTAAAGTTTCTCCTGGATTTTTTTAGTAAACATCAAATTGAAAGATTATATATAATTATTAATGATAAAATTAAAATAAAATAACCAAACAAATAAATAGAGAGTGAAAATAGTTTCAAAGTATATCAAGCACCTGCTTTTTTTTTTTCAATATAGAAACCAGCATGTTTTGGAAGGGATCCTTTGTATTTTTGTAGGCATCCTTTTTGTGGTTTTTATCTACTATTGAGCTCTCCCCTCTTCAGGCTGTGTTTTCAGGGCTCGTTTCGTTGGGCATTTGTGTGATATTTTGCTTTTAGACTCATAAAAGCTCGGACCTGCTTGACTAATCAGGTGTAATGGAATGCATTCGAGTCATTAAGCGTCCATATATTCGGTTCTTCAGAGGCCGGCTGTTTGTTTTATAATGACAAACTGCCCTCATTTCCAGTCAGAATTATTCTGTCTGAGACCGCATTCATATCCCACTGCTGCTTACTAATGGAGTTCTCTGATCTCTGGTCCAAATTTGAGCCGGCCAGAGCCTTATGTTGAATGACAGAATGGAGAAGTTTGGCATTATGAATAAGTTTTGTCAGCCTTTCGGACTTCAGTCGTTGTGGAATTGGCTCAGTAGAGCTGAAAATTGCCTTTGCCCTATGGGACGCACCGAGGACTGATCTCCAACTTTTACCCCTTTTCTGTGCATTGGTTACTGTTTTCCTCTCCTATTCGGAGAAAGGGTTGTGTCCGCAGTGCAGCCGCTGTGATAAATCTCAGCGTCTGACCGCAGATGCATATATTTACATAAACAGCACAACGGCCATCTTGACCTGTATAATAGATCAGCTCCAGTGTTTGGGAAAGGAAGGAAAGGAAAGGAAAGGACGTGACATGTGGCCAGGTATGGCTTCCCATACTAGGAATTTGTGCTCTGCGTTTAACCCGTCCAAGTGCAATCAGAGCATGTTCATCTAATCTTAATCATAACCAAATAAAAATCGGTAGTGAATTTTACAAAAAAACACAAAGAAATAGCAAGTAACTATAGAAGCTTGTTTCCACCATGAATTAAAAAAATTTACAAAAATTTACAAAGCTTTCTGCATCCCCTGCTCTAAAGTCTCAACTATTCATCACTTAAATGTGTTACACATCATTTATAGGTTTTGTTGAAATTGTGAGATATGAACTTGGTTGCTAGGGTAATGCTAGGCAGTTTCTTAATGTCCAAGGCAAGAGAATTGCAAGTCTCTGATATTATAATCTGTAGTTATGACTTTCAAATGCGATTATGTATATATGGGATTGTTTTCATCTGTTTAATCTGCAAAAAGCATTAATCCGGTCGTCCATTTACAGCATGTAAACTTGTTTATCTGCATCTCAGTTCAGTGAATGAAAATATAGTTTATATAATGTTTGCTTTCCCAAATCTGGTTTGTTCTCAAACTCAGCTTGTTGCGGTCTGGAGCTGGACCGCCCTGTGGCTTCGGTCTGGATTATGTTGTTATGGTCAGTGTAATCGAGCTATTAGCGTCCAGTAATTTACTGTGATGTTGACTGACACACACAGCATCAGTGAGTACAGGACCAGTGTCTTGTCTCTGCTGTATTGACTGCAGCGGTCTCTGATTAGATAGTGGCATGAGATTTCAGTCTAAATGGATGAATGGTTCCTCAATGCGATTTTAATGATGTAGTTCTTCTGGTGCAGAGATTGTCTTTCCTGTGCAGCTGACGGCAATGTGGACAGAGAGAGAGGGGTGTTTTGGGGTTTTTTTGGTAGACATTTTAATGATCAAGAGACTTAAAGTTAAAATGTTTTATTCTTTTTTTTTTTTTTTTTTTTAGAAAATGTATCCTGAATCACAAAACTAGTCATAAGGGTCAATTTTGTGAAAGATTCATCTGAAAGCTGAGTAAATAAGTTTTACATTGATTTATGGTTTGTTAGAAAAGGACAATATTTGTTTGAGATACAACTATTTGAACATTTAGAATCTCAGGGAGCAAAAAAATCTAAATATTGAGAAAATCTCCCTTAAAGTTGTTCAAATGAAGTTCTTAGTTTTCATATATTTACGGTAGGGAATTTACAAACTATTTTCATGGATCATATTCTTTACTTAATATCCTAATGAATTTTGGCATAAAAGGAAAATGGATTTTGACCCATACAGTGTATTGTTGGCTATTTCTACAAATATAACCATGACTGGTTTTGTGGTCCAGGGTCACAAATTATACATTTATAACACCACACTGCTGGTCAAAACATTAGATTAATGCAGAAATGTTCAGAAATGTTTCTTAAGCAGCAAATCAGCATATTAGAATGATTTCTGAAGGATTATGTGAAACTAAAGGTGCTGAAAATTCAGCTTTTCATCTCAGAAATAAATTACGTTTTATAATAAATTCACATAGAAAACTGTTATTTTAATTTGTAATAATTTTTCACAATATTTATATATATATATATATATATATTTAATAAAATAAATGCAGCTATGGTGAATATAATACAAATGTTTAAAAATCATTTACAAAACATGACTATACTTTCACAAAATGAGTAATATGCTTATAATTTACAAATCTGTCGTTATCAAAGTTATCTTTAAAAAATAGCATCATGAAATAATCAAACATATCCAATGGTTAATATTTACTAGTTACTAGTTATTATATGTTGTAAAATGTGTAAATGACTTACAGTCAGAGGATTCCAGTGGGTTGTGTTAAACCCTTTCTCTCATCAGCACATCTAGAACCGATTTTACCCTCCATTCAAATGAACATGGTTAAAATATTCCATTTGTGTCAGAGAAGACATCAGTCTACACCCTCACCAGTCAGCTTTTACATTGCAGTACACACTACAAAGTATTCAAAACCTGTTGTGTAAACGCATTTACAAAGCTTTCTGCATCCCCTACTCTAAAGTCTCAACTATTCATCACTTAAATGCGTTACACATCATTTATAGGTTTTTCTTACCTGTTGCAAATGATGTGTATGTATATACAAGGCATTTACAAAGCTTTCTATGTAAACTATTCACCACTTGTAAACGTGTTACACATCATTTGTAGATTTTTCTTACTTGTTGCAAATGATCTGTAGTTATACACAGGGCATTTACAAAGCTTTCTGCATCCTTTAATCTAAAGTGTAAAATACTCATCAGGTGTGTGTGTGTGTGTGTGTGTATACACTGGGATGAAAGAGCTATGAATGATGAGTAAAATATGTACAGCTGATGAATATTTTACACTTAAGGGGATGCAAAAAGCTTTGTAAATGCCACCGACAGATCATTTGCAACAGGTAAGAAACATCTACAGTACAAATGATGTGTAACACATTTATAAGTGATGAATAGTTTAAACTGTAGAGCAGGGGATGCACAAAGCCTTGTAAATGATTTAATCTTGCATTTGCACAACAGGTTTTGAATACTGTGTAGTGTGCACCGCAATGCAAGTAGGTGCTGACTGGTGAGGGTGGAGCTTTTTTAATGCTGTGAGATAAAACATTTTAATGATTTATAAGTGAATAATAACATCAACTAGTAACGTATTAACCATTTACTAAAGATTAGTAACAATTTATTTTAGGCTGTCTTGGCTAGTTACTTACTAGCATGCATATTATTAGAATATTAGCCATTTATTAGTAGTAATTAAGCACATATTCTACATGACCTTATTCTACATCCATAATCCTACCCAATACCTAAACTTAATAACTACTAATAAGCAGCAAATTTGGAATTTATTGAAGGTAAATTCGTAGTTAATAGTGTTCCCTATACTGATTATTTCACGATATACTATGCTAAATAACTTGCGACTGATTTGTAAATCGTTAGCATATTACTTAATAATCACTTAAGTTATGTTTTGTAAATTATTAGTTCATCATTATCTAATCACTTGTAAATGATTTATAACTTAATCTACAAAACACAGATAAAAATATTAACACATCACTTATTAATCATTTATGAACACAGTCATGTTTTGTAAATCATTGACTAATCACTTATAAATGACTTAAAACTGAACGTTATTATAAAGTGTTACCCAGATATTTAATGGTTTTAAAAGATTGTTTATTACGTTCACCATAGCTGCATTTATTTGGTCAAAAAAAATTATTTATTTTATTTAAAGTTTTATTAATAACTGTTTTCTATGTGAATTTATTGTAAAATGAAATTTATTTCCAAGATGAAAAGCTGTGACACCAGTCTTTAGTGTCACATGATCCTTCAGAAATCTGATTTATATATACTGATTTGCTGCTCAATAAACATTTCTGACTATTATCGATGTTGAAAACAGCTGTGTATAGGTATATGCATGTAAATAATATGTATATATGCTGTCCAGGAACTTAGGAAATATTAATGTGGTCTTTTGTGATTTCCTCTAGGTGTGTGAGCAACTTTTTCACCCTGTTACAGACATCTGACACAGATGGACACGGTTATATCCGAGTGAACTCGCAGCAGGTGTGTGTGTAGCAGGTGTGTAGGTGGCTGAAAGGTTAATGACAAACTGAGGACTCAAAGCCACGAAAACAGACTAATAACAGATTTCGCACGAGCTTGTTGGAGGCATTTGGTAATATTAAGTGAATATGTGAGTGTTTATAGTCAGCAGTGGCTGTTTGTGCAATGATACAGATGCCTGATTGCGTTTGACAGGCAGCAGTAGTGTTTGCAACGTCTTCCATCTGCTGCTGTCACTCTGGACTTTTAGTGTATGACAGCACGCTGACAAACACACTTAACGTCTCTGAATCATCCTGGAAAACGTTTACTGGAGTGAGCGGCTCTCAAATGCTTCGTGCTGACACCTGAAGCCATCAAGTCTGACCATCAGAGCATCAGTCCTGCTGAGTAAGTAAGCAAGTGCGCAGGCTGTGGTGTTCATATAGATGCGTAGATTGAGTTTAGCTCTGTATGTTGTGTGTGTTACGGTCTCTTGGGGAGGTTAACTCGGCGCTGGGTTGTGGTGTGGGGCCTCAGCTGTGAGTGTTGGCAGATGGAGATGGTGCTCAGCGGGGCTCTGCGGACGCTGGCACTGCCCCTGAAACAACCCATTACGGACACACGGAAACATCTGGCGGTCTGGATATCGACTCAGGACATCTGATGCAATATTAGCACACATGCACATATACTTTTTGTTACAGCATCTTTCATTAGATAAAATCCTTTTAGCTGTTAGTCAGTCTTGATTTAAAGTTGTGCATGTTTTGCTTTTGAGTGCATTCGTACAAGTACGTTTTTCATTCACTTTAAAAAAAAAAAAAGTCTTCCTTGAAGAGAAAACAAAGTTTTAAATCTAAAAGTGCACTGTGTAGTTGTCTCTCAAAAGAAAGAGTCTGCTCTGAATCATTGAATCGAGTCGTTTTTAAAACGAATCCCAAAGTGTTTCATGACGACATTAAAATGAAACGTTAGCATATTGCCTGCTCACTTGTTGTTTTTTGTGTTGTATAATTGAAAATGCAAATTCATTCTTTCCCACTAGGTGCCGCTTTTGGAGCGTTAAAAATAGCAGTTTGGAAAAATGAATCGTTTGGGAGTCGTTGAGCAAGTAAGGTAAAAATAAATGCATATTATAAGAATTTTTTTTTTTTTGACCTTCCATGCATGTCAGCCTGTTGTTGGGGACTCCCTAAACTAAAACATGAACCTTTCCTAACATAAGCCATGATAGGGGCACTTTAATGAGGGAAGAAACCACAATCCCATGATGCACTGTGAAGGACAATCAATTAAAGGATAAATGTAAAGCTATTCATTTAAAAAAGTAAATTATATCCATTTTAAATATATAGAGCATGATTGAATAATTGAAAATATATTTTTTTGGTGCCGTTTACTCATTCCGAATCTAATTGGTTGAATTTTCCAGCATACAGCATTGTGGGTAATGTAGTTTTCGCCCCAAATGCCTGTTAAACATGATTATTTTGAAAATAAGTGAAAATAATGCAGATGTCTTCCAGAAAAGCACATAAACATGCAACACCGATTAACCACCTTAGAACTCACAGCAGGTCTGTCTATAAAGGTTTATAGTTATAAATCCATTCCCCTATGGAGGAAATGTTTTTACTTCCGGACTTGAATGTTGCACTCTATTTAATTTTCCCCCTGAGGTCCACTTAAAATGTTTTTTGAGCCAATATAGTTTTTCATACCCATTTTCCACCCTCTCTATATGGTTACAGGCTTTTGATAGGTCATTTGATGAAGTTAGGTGCCATTTTCCCAGCCTTCTCCTAGATAATGGCCTGGATAAGATGCTTTTCATCTGAAGAAGTTGCGTAATTCATTTGATCATGTAGATCTGGCCAGTTGTCATAATCTCAGCACTGCGACATATGTAAAAGCACATCCTATCAGGAGTGTGTGGGGTGTTACAGCGGTTGTGTGTGTTTGTCTCAAGGGGTAATGCTCTAGTTTGAGCCATTACAGCCTGACAGCATGCTGGTTAGTAGCGAGTTTCACTTCTGCTGCAGCCTGGCTCCACATAATGCATGGCAATGAGGCCCACAGACCCGAGTGTGTGTGTGTGTGTGTGTTTGTGTCCACAGGGTCTAATCGTCTCCGACTGCCCACGACCTGTGATGGAGAGTCCAATATGAAATGGGAAGAACAATCTGCTTAAATAGCCCTGTTTTTCTTGTTCTACTCCATTAATATATATTACACCCACCACCTATAACTTTACCAACTCATTAGCTACTTCTATGAACACATCGACAATGTTAATTAACACTCCTATTACTGTAATCAGTGTTTGAGCGGTTTGTTAGGCCAGGAACATACTCTTCGCAAACACACGAAAGCGGCCCGTGTTATCTTGATAGAATAAAACTGACAAATGTGTAAATCTCTTAATAGAACAAAACCGTGTAACATTTAAATGTCTTATCAGAACAAAACAACCAGTATTTAAATCTCTTAATGGAAAAAGAAAAGACAAATATTTGAATTTCCTAATAGAACAAAGCAATCAATATTTAAACCTCTTAATAGAACAAAACCATACATTTAAATCTCTTATCAGAACAAAACAACCAGTATTTAAATCTCTTAATAGAGTTTTAAAAACCAGACAAATATTTGAATTTCTTAATAGAACAAAACCAATGTTTATCTCTTAATAGAAGAAAACTGAGAAATATTTGAGTCAAAAAGCTGTCCAACATATATGTGTTAAACTCTTAATAGAACGAAACAATCAATATTTAAATCTCTTAATAGAACAAAACATTTAAAAGGCGAGACACTGCAGGTGAAGAGGGTAAAAAAAAAACCTAATAGTTATCACTTATCACTAGTTTATTGATTACATTGATAATTGCAAACATTTTTGTATTGCAAGTTTTCTAAAATATTAAGCTTAAATATGCAAATGATGCATTATTTAATTAAATATGTACTAATATGCATACATTTGTAGAACAAAAATGTAAACACTGGATGAAGTCGGTTTCAAAATTCGTATTTAATTTTTGAGTTTTTAATTTGGGTATCTCATTTAGTCGCTCCATAGTTCAGAAAATACTTAGAACAAACAGAAAACAATGCATTTTGACAGTTTTTTTGGGGAAAAAAATGTTGTATATTATCAAGCGAATTATATATATATGAACAAATCCCTCTGTAAAGTCCTTCAGGATATAGACAGGGATAAATAAATGTAAAGTTTGGTGTGTGTAAGTGCTGCTGAAGTGGAGATATATGGCTCAGTGTAGGAGAAAAAGCTGCTTTTAAAAATACAAATAGATAAAGTACGATAAAAGTCTTTTGGATGTTTTCTTTCCACCAGTCTGAAAAAATACGTTATGAAAAACCAAAAAGCCTAAAATCTCCAATTTGACATTTTTGAAGTGTTTAGATGTGCACGAGTTACTGCGGCACTGATATCTGTGCTAGACAACACTATAAATACAGTATAGCTTGGATTACTTGTATAATCATTATATATTACTCTATCTCCCAGCAGCCATTATAGACATAACAGTATGACTTTATGTAAAGCTTCTTTGAAATGATGTGTGTTGTACAAGGCGCTATACAAATAAATCTGACTTGACTATAAACATGTTGAGGCTTTAACTATTGCTCTGACTATAACATATGTTGTGGCTGCGGCTGTATATCCTGCTGTCAGACACCGATGATGAATATTCGCCTTCTGCTTCTGTGTTTGAGAAGGTCAGAGGTGTGGTGTTCTGAGCTGACTCCGAACACGTCGAAAATACAAATCTGTGTGTTTGAGATGCACCGCAGACCGCTACTGTCTAGACGGCAAATATACACGCGCACCAACATCACACCACATGAGTCATGCGTTTAAACAGAGGAAGAAACTAGATTAAATGTCTCGATTTCTTAAACGGCCAAGACATGCGTGAGATTATGAGGGTGTTTTTCTTATGCAGCATCTGAGAAACAGGACGCTTAAGTACAAATCTCTGTCCTGGAGAATGCACTGCGATGTTAAAGAGAACTCATTTGTGATTTTTCCTTTCCCCAGGGTGTTTTCATGCTGCGTTTCTCTCTTCCCAGAGAACAGACGGCTGCACAAAAGCACCAGTTACGCTGCACAGCATCAGGTCAGGAGAAGCGTAGAAATGCAATGAGTTTCTTCTAACGGTGCCCTTGAGAAAGAGCCGCATAGAGCCGAGCGTAAGTGTGTGTTTGTGGACTCGTCTAGTCATTGTTGCTGAGTTGTGTTTTCTGTGTCTCGTCTCCCTCCCGTCCTCGTGAAGCGGTGACGTACGGCCCGTGTGCCACTGTAGGATGGACGACCGTGGTACTCATTAAGATCGGGAGCGATAGAGAAAATGGGAAAAGAGAAAGAGCAGAAAGGAGATAAAGCGTTTGCTTTTTGGAGTTGTTCCTCTTTATTATTTTCACTGACCTCTTATTCTCTTTCTCTGTCTTTCTCAGTTTCTCTCGTCTTATAGCGTAAATATGTGATGCGTCACTTTAGATCTGAGCGGATCCAGTGCCAAACGAGATTTCAGAGGACGCTGGAAAGGTAAAGAAAACTCTTGCCATTGCATTGTGAGCTCATGCTGACATTTAATAATACTACCCACTCGTTTAGCCACTCTTATTTTAATGGAAGGCAACTTAAGCCGTCTTCACACTAGTCTAAAACTCACCCCCTCACTCCATCCAATCAGCAATCGATGTATAAATCCAAGTCCCCAGCTCGACTTGTTTTTTTCCCCTCAGATATATGTCACAGTACAGAAGAAAAGATCTGTCATTATTTTATTGTGCCATTTTGTAAACTTTTTTACTTTTTGTGACATTTTGTGACATTTTATCTTTTTTGATATACTGTGTATGTATATATATATATATATATATTTTTTTTTTTTTTTTTTTTGGTGCCATTTTATCACAGAATTTGGAGGTGGCACAAAGCTGCCTTAAAGTAATATTCTGGGTCCAGTACCAGTTAGGCTCAATCAACAAAAATGAATTTCCATTTATCCCTCCATTTCTTTAAAATAGCTAAGAACTCCATTGCAATGGGGCCTTTACTAAAAAAGTGAATGGGGAAAATCCATACACATAATGCTCACTGTTTCAGTAGTATAGCGACAAGACATAAATTATATATATGTACTAACCAAAAACACTACTCTGTTTCTTGTACACAATTTTATAACTTTGTTGCCAATGCAGTGCCTTATCCCCTAAAAAGTTGGCAACTATTATGATCCAAACAGCTTTATACCTGAAAGAATTAACTGAAGTGCTCTCATACTTAACATTTCAGCTTTCAAATCCTCCAGAAATTGGCCCAATTAGCTTTCATTGTAAGTGGCTTACTCAAAACCTTGACTTTTACTTTCTCCCTCGCTTTTTGCCACTGTTCCTCGGAGCTGGAAGTGCACAGCAGCTCTGAAGCTCACATCGTAACTCACAGATGCTTTTGTTTGGAGTGTGTCTGCGAAGTCTAGCACTGATCGCCGCCAGTGTCCTCGGAAAACCCGGCTGAGGGTTCTGGGATGATGACAGTTAATCCCCGGAATGGAGTTTTGAGCTGATCATTGTATGCATGACCTACGGCAGTTGTAACATGCCACACTTGATCCACTATTAACCTGACACCTTATCCGGCTCATCTCGCCCGTCCTCCTCAAATGCACTCATACAGGACACATCACATTTCGAGTGGCTTAACCTTTACCACCAGACCTGTATGTGACATAGCGGAGCGCAAATGGAAGCCGGCAGGTCAGTAATGAGTCAGCCGTAATGAATTAATAGCCTGCGCGAGGCTCTCAGTGTCTCTCTCTGTATTCGCAGCGTATGAAAATCAGCCTTGAAAATCTTTTTGTTCATCAAATGCCGAACAGAGAAGTTCTCAGCTATTCACAAACCGCGCCTCAATTATCCTCTCTCTTCTCCTCTGCCCTCATCAATTATGCATACTGTATATTAAATACCTCACATTTGCACATCCGCTCATTTGCATAATTTCCAGCATCCCAGTTGGCAGGAGAGCAGAAACCGGGTGAGAGGGTGATGCCACTGAACTCTGAAAGTCTTCCTAGTCTTGAAGGAATATGTGTGTGCAGCATCTTGTGCTGTAGACGACGATCCCTCTGTGCGTATAAACCAACGAGGAAACACGTTGACATGCACTTATAATGCACTTATAATAAAGGCCTGGCAGGCAAGTGCATAGATAAACATTTGAGATATGCAACCGTGACATGTTACAAGAGTTGGCTCTGAAACTGTAGCTTATCAAGCCACAAGCGATTCGTAATTGATAGTAGTTAAACTGTGAGAATAATATTTCAAAACAAAACCGTAATGCATTTGTATGAGTAAAACGGAAAAAAATGTAGGACAGGACTTGATTTTATCTCTCAAATCGTTCACGATAACACCAGGATCATGTTTTAATAATGTTTATCGGATTGGTTTTTATTCCATACTGACTTGAACCCAGAATATTCCTTTTATTTTGATGTTGCGTGTGATTGTGAATTCGCTGGCTGTCGTTTTATGTCCCGAGTGGTTTGGTATTACATTATTCCGTATATAAACTCTTGACACGAGGACAGTGTTGTGTGTGAATGACAGTATTGTGCTGCAGCGAGAGAGATTTATTGGTTAGATAAAGAGGACACAAGAGAGGCTGAGCTGACTGAAGTCTGTAATGTGCTCAAGGGTGATTGGTTTTCATTTTCTCTCCTCCCAGCGAAAGCGTGGAGGAGTAATGGCTTTAAAATATTGCTGTGTGTTTGAGCCAGTGAGTACTGTGCAGCCTGAAGCCTGTCTGGATCCCTCCGCCACCATCCGTCTAAGATCTGAGGTACTGGGGAACACTTGGGGATGCTCAAACTTGGTCAGTATGACTCATGTGCTAAACACCATCAGTCGATCAAGAGCCGTGCAAATATCACAGCCAATTTAAATGTGTTTAGTAGTATTTTTTTAATAATATCCAGTGTATAATATGCAGCAAAAATTTAGTGTTAACTTAAAGGAACATGCCACTTTTTTTTGAAAATAGGCTCATTTTCCAACACCCCTTTTTTTTTTCATTTTTTATCATTTTTTGAATCTATTCAGCCGATCACTGGGTCTGGAGGTAGCTCTTTTAGCTGTAGCTTAGCATTGGTCATTGAATCTAACGGTCTAATCAGATTCCAGATTCAATGATCTATGCTAAGCTACAGCTAAAAGAGCTAGAGCCAGACCAATTCAAATCAGCTGAATGGATTCAAAACCGGTAAAACTCAACTGTTTACCTCTAGGGGAGCTGGAAAAAAAGTGGTGTGTTCCTTTAACCCACCATTTATGTTAATTCACTTCTGATTTTCACCTGTTGGACATAAAATGGGTGCAAAATGCCCCATTTTACATTGAAGAAGGGACTTTAGCTATATCTAAAGAACAGAATGTCATCAACTTGAGGTAAGCAACCATCTAGCAACGCCCTGGCAACCATCCAAAACACTCCAACAACTACATGGAAACAAAGTAACAACTACTCCAAACACTTCAGCAACTGTGTAGCAACACCCTGGCTACTATCCAGAACACCTTAGCATCACAGCAGCTAGTTTTGAATCTGAAAATTTCACTGTGGGCGGATTTAGTCACCAAAATTCCCTGCACTGAACAGGTTAATGTGGAAGGGATCAGATTTATCACTTTTTTTCTTTATCATCACACCTGGTTAGAACACAGTGTAACACAGCCTCTAAAGGTTTAGCTGTTATATCAGCTACTGACAGCGATGATGCATTACAGAGCTAGCATGCTGGTTTTCTAATGTCGGTATTAGCGTGCAGCGATTTTAGCATCCCTGAGATGTGACTGAGGCAGAGACAGAAAGCGAGTGCTAATGTTTGAGAAGAGGACTGGCAGGTCTCCAGCAAATAAAGTCATTTCTCAAAGCTGCTGCCAAAATAAACCCACTAATACATCCTCATTAGGAACTGTGCAAATAAACCAGGACAACAAGACTCCAGGGCTTCTGGGAATCAGGCGGTGTTTAAGGGTTGTGTTCAAAACCCACGGGAAGTTAGAATTCACTCTTTACTCTCTCAGTGCACTGTCCTTGTCTTATTATGCCATATTTATGTTCATCGTCCAAAATGTTCGGCCTCTTAATCTTTAATCAAAATGTAATAACGTCCTCTGCCTTACAACTTCGTTTTTTAAAAGCCTACCATTACAAAATGAGGCAGTTTTATTTTAGTATTCTAGACAATATGTGACTTTGGACCACAAAACCGGAGTCACAACTAATAAATTAAGATTCGTACATCTTCTGAAAGCTGAATAAATAAAAATATTGAGAAAATCAATAGCTGGTGATGCTGTTCAAAAAGTTCTTAGCAATGCACATTATCGAAAAAAGTTCTGATATATTAACAATGGGAAATTTACAAAATATCTTTATTAAGTAAAGATCATGATCCATATACTAATCATTTTTGGCATAAAAGAAATGGATAATTTTGACCCATACAATGTATTGTTGGCTATTGCTACGAATATACCTGTGCTGCTTATGAATTTCAGTTTTAGTTCTTTACTACATCAGGTTAAGCTTAAATTAAAATGAGAAATGTTGCCTTGGCAACTGGCTGAAATTTTATTTTATTCACTTACATATTTATTTTGTTTCATGTAATGACTTTATGTGGTTTAACTTGCTTAATGACTGTGTTTTGAGTCAATAAAGTCCTGAAAATGCATCTTTTATGAATATATTAGTCACATGTTGATTTCCACTCCAATGACCAAAGATCTCTGGATAGAGTACAGACATAAGAGATCAGTGGAAATTGTCTGTATGCCACAAACCGTCCTGGCAGGAAAGTGTTTTAGTCAGCGTGGCTGTAGTGCAGCAAGGTCTTGATTTGCAAAATCTAATTCTCTGACTAAAGCGGCAGTGAATAAGCAGTCAGGCAGCACGCTTCATAAAAGCTCATGTGCTCGGAGAGGCTGATAGCGTGAGTGGGGTTTCATTTGAGCAACGTAATGAGCTATTAATGTTGCTTTAAGGGCTTTCTCGTGGTGTTTGTTTGCTTTTCAGCATTTGATTTGTTTGTTTGTGTAGCACCCGACCGCCTGCGGAGCTGAGACCTGTCTGTCTCTCTTACTAGTGCGGCGACATACTACGTTTATCTGAAGTATGCAGTTGCGGTTGATATTGTGATTTTAATCATAAATTTTAGTCAAGTTGAGCACTCTGTAATGTGGCATACAGTTGCTGTGTTGCAAATTTTGGGGAATGTCGTAGGCAGACTCAAGTAAATTCAGATGGTGTGCACAGTGTGCATACTGCACCAAGTATGTGCTAGCTAGCGTGCCATTCGGAACACAGCCCATGTGGTAATGTACATATGAAGTGCACTCGGGGAGGGACTGAGTGTGAATGATTTGTATAAAGCTGTTAGTGTAAATTGCGTATAGTGCGACCCTCAGGAGGCGTACACTCACTCTGACAGCAGGAATGCTGGCCAAGCGAGACAGGAAATCTCTTATGGGAGGGAAAATGATATTAGCCTTCACTGCTGTGTGCTGCTGTGATTATCATATATATTAGTGCATGGTGGGTTATGGCTCTAGGCTGGAACAGAGGCTGCTTTAATGTGCAGGCGTCACGCACACTGGGGCAGATACTACAACACCAGGTCTGCAGGAACAGACCTCACTTACTAGAGGTGCAGACCTTCACGGCCATTAGCATATCTGCGCTGCTGTCACTCGCAGGTCTCTAGTGAGCTGCCTGTGTAGGGAGCATTTTAAGGTGCACTACAGACATTATAAAGCCAGTATTCACTGCAGTGAGATCGGTGTAAATATTTATTATTAATATACATTTATTCAATAATGAAAACAGATAAAAATAGTTTGATCTAATTAAAAAAAATCATGATTCTCAGTGTTTTACACAGTCTGTTCTGGCAGTATGCTGCACATTTTGGCAAATAAATTAGACCATCTGGCTATTCAACACAGAAAGTGCACATACACGCTGCATTCGGGATATATTGTGTGGTAGTATGCCAGTCTGAACATACTCGGTGTTTGTGTTCATGCTAACTGAAATATGTGTATGCTGCCTACTCCATATTGAACTGTATTTACTCTATGCTGTCATCCATTTTTAATAGTTTGTGAAACACTATGCTGTAATGATTTAACTTCATTGCATGTTCTTGTTGTGTTGAAAATATGGGTACTCTATCTGTTGTTGGGGGTCAAATTGCTCCCTATTGTTTCCCATGCAATTCGCCTGAAGTCAACGCAACAAAAAAAAACCGCTAATGAGTCAAACTTACATAAAACCTTTATTGCAGCTTGTCAGAGTTTAAAAAATAACCCAGTTTGTATTTGTCATGGGGTCAGTTCTTTTTGTCAAAACAATTTGTAGTGTCTACGGTGGATACAGCGCAATATATCACAGACTGAGTTATAACACGGATGCACATTTAAACATTGGGAGATTTTTCCAACAAGAATGCAGCAAACATAAGATGATGGTAAGGAGTGTTTACATACAAGATAGCAGGAAGCTGGAAAACATGCACAGGACAAACAGGTAATTAGTTGGAGCTACAGGTAAGATGCTGCAGTGTCAAGAGTGTTGCTGGAGAATTATGTGCGTCACTGGAAAAAGGACTGCTAATGAGGCTTGTGTTTGGAGCTGCGCTGTTGGTGTGTTCTACGTGAAAGTTGAGGGAAAGGGCCAGAAATCTGAATATCATCTGAGAGACCCAGGACTGTTCTTGTGGGTGTTTTTTCCCAGTCAACCAAGTTTTTGAGATGATGACTCAAACGTCAGGAATCGAGGATGCTGATGACAGCATATAGCAAGGAAATTTAACTGGTATATGACTTAGTTTCACTTTTTCATTGTGATAAAGTGGCATATAAATTGAGGACTTTGCAGACTTGAAGCTTGACAGACTGAGCCAGATATCCCAGGCAGAAAGCCAGGTAGGTGGGAGTGCATGAATTGTGGGTGTTGGTCTGAGTCTATCAGTGCTGTATTACACTCTAAAGGTGGAATTGGGATGCATTCCAAACCCCTCACAGCAAAGAAGCTCATGTACAATGTCATGAGGAAGAAGACGGCACACCAGACTCTGGAGACAAACTGGATTCAACGGTCAGATATTACGTCCTCCTGAAGTTTCAAAAGATGTGTTGGAGGAAGATCTCAGCCATTTCCATCACAGTGGGGAGTCTTTTTGGGAAACAATTAACAGGTTTTGGAGAACCGGTTGATTGCTAAGAGGATATAGGTATGCCCTCCAAAATATGGTAAGTCCTAGGTGAGATCTTGGTTGATGTTGGTCCAGACAGCAGGAATAGTTTGCCAACTAGAAGGTGGCGAGGTGACTTGACAATGGCACATTCAGGACAGCCCTACACGAAGCAGAGTGGACTAAGCTTCCATGAGGGTAAGATGGAGAGTGGCAGGTATGTAGCGGCATCCCTCTGAACAAGGTCCAGTCGATGGGGTTGACAGTCAGGGATGACTGAAGGATGGGTTCAAGCTCAGTGGAGGAAATTTTCAGAGTTTGCAGCTGAGAGATGTCATCCACCTTCATGTTTTTTGGACCCTGGATGTCAGGAGATTGCAAAGTGAAAATGGGTGAAGAATAAGGCTCAACAGGATTGGGACAAGACCACTGGACAAGCAGATATGACTTCAACTGAGGAATCTGAAAAGGCAGGTGTTGGCATCTGAAGAGGTAGTGAACTTGTAAATGTAAGTTTGTTTGTTTTTTTCTAACAAGTAGGCAATGAATACACAAATACAATGATAAGGAGTTTTTGCATACAAGATAATCAATGTAGAACAGGTAATACACTAGAGAAATGGTTAATTCTGTAAGACCCTGGAGTCGCTGGATAAACAGGTACTAATTGGAACAGGTAAGACACTAGAGTAACAGGATAGTGAGACAATGTGAGTCCTTGTGAAAGGCCAGACCATGGGGGCAAGTGGTGAGAGCTCTTGTGCATTACTGTATAATTTTTCCATATGTTAAGGAGCATAAATCGGTCACTTTTTTTCCTTGTTGCTAATTTATATAATATATAACTATTTGCATTGGCAGGTATGCCCAAATGCCAATGGTGAGCAACCTTTCGGAAGGCAGCTGCCTATGTAGACAGTAGACAAGAAGGCAGCAGACTTTTGGAACAGCAGGTTTTGGAACAGAGCAACTGTGTATGAATTGTATTCTCAGTACAGCTAGCACACTCTCACATACATACTTGCAGTCATATTATGGTCACCATAGCATTAATGATGGCTCAGGGCTGGTGGGCAGCTGCAGGCTGTGGTTTTCATATCGTGCATGTGTGTGTGCGTGTGTGATGAGCAGCTCCAGGGTTTGCACTGGGTCACTGCACACTTTTAGCAGAGTGCTTTCAAAACTCTCTCCTCTTCTCTCTCCCTGTGACGTGCAAATCGGAGGGAAATCAAAGACAGAGGAGGAAGAAGAGGGCTGGTGATGCTGTTCAGCATCTCCAGTTGCTGTCTCCTCTGTAATTTTTGGAGTGCCAGAGGTGTGAAGCGTGGAAAATAAGCTGTTTTAAAGAAGCCGAGCTGCTGGAGGCATGACTGCTGTATTTCTGCGAGGTTTCTATAAATTATTAAAAGGTTAGTTCACCCAAAAAATGACAATTCTGTCATTTACTCACCCTCGTGTGTTCAAAACTGGGAATAGGTCGAAGTAATATGATACAGCTAAAAATGACAAAATCAGTTAATTTATGTATTTGCATTGAAATGTGTAAATAGCCCTGAGCTCTAATACTGGCGTGAGACATAGGATTGCTGTCTTTAGGAAACGTAATGATAAAATAAAAAGCATTGTAATAGTCACAATGTTGCTTCATTAGCATTAATCTATTTCAAAATCTATCCCTTCTAAAGATCCATCACCATCAAAGCAAAACATTTGTGAAAATCCACCATCTTACACAGTACATTTGAAGATGACTGTCGATTGTTTGGCCGTTGCATCATGCCTTTGTTTTTCTCAGTATTTTGTTTTATGAATATTGCATTTATAGCATTCCACTCTCTTATCTCCATTTTGTCTGTTGTATTCTGTGTTTTGCAGTCATACAGGGTTTAAATCAACATGAGGGTGAGTAAATCATGACAGAATTTTCATTTTGGATGAACTATCCCTTTAATGCCTGTGGATGTGAATATCACGACCCAGCCTGCATCAGTGACTGTGATTACATGTCCAAGGATAATCCCACATTATTCCTCAGATCTCAGTTCTCAAATCCCATTTATTCCCAGTGATTGAGTCATTTTGGGGAATAAGCTGTTTATATGCCCTTTCAATGTCCCTGTTATGAGTCGGCCCTTTATCCAGGAAGAATCTGCCTATTCACAGCACTGCGCAATGCCAATCTTCATCTGAACCATCTGCTCTTCTTCTTTGCTGTTTTATTGTGCAGATACATGTATAGTTTGTCCTGTTCATTGTGCTGAAAGGAGAAAATGTAAAACATCTTTGAAGGATTTTAAATGACCTGCACATGTCAAGGTATGTAGATGTTCAAAATGGCGTTGAGAATCCGGAACTTTCCATAATGTAAAATAGCCATGATCTAAATGAGAGATTATTCAAATACTGTAATCAGCACGTTGCGACTGCATGAGCCATGTGATGATAGAAAATATTGCAGTTTGATGTGATCAGAATATAGATGTGCTCATAAATTCATGCGCTTTGATTTTGTGTGAGCATGTAAAATGTTTTCACCTCTTTCACTTCCAAAAACTTGATTGGTATTATGTGAAGAGACCGTGAGCATTTAAACCTAAATCTATCTATTTGTCTATCTATCTATCTATCTATCTCTCTAATGATCTCAGTTTTTCTAAATTGACCCCCAATTCTGATTAAACCACTAGATCTGTAAAAGGAGCCAAGCCCAGTTTCCAAACATCAACAGTTACTGGTGAAGTAATAATGGTAATAATCTTCCACTTCAGGAAATTAGCCAGAATTAGGGTTTACCTGGATTTTCCTACACTGGCATGCACAAGTTCCTGGCAAAGTAGAGTAAGTTTATTTCTTTATTTTTTTGACAGGTATTATTGCTCCAGACATCAGTCCTGATGGTTTGAGGGGGAACTGCAGTGTAGCCACAAAAAGCAGACATCTGTAGTTTGGTATGGTCATCTGCCAGACCTCTCCTTGGTTTAACACTCTGGTAGCTGAATCCTGTAGTGAGAAGGGAGGCTTTGTGACCATCTGCTCAGTTTGGTGAGGGCACTCAGAGATTTGCCTCTATTGAGGTCACTCCAGTCTTGACCTGTCGTGGCTCCTATGTCATCATGGTCCTTAGTCATCATGGCAGCCATGCCAGAGTCTCGTTCCATTATGGCTGCTACGCCAGGGTGCTCAGCCATGGTTGAATCCCTGCATGCACCATTGCTGAGTGTGTGGCAAAAGGCATTTGGTACCAGCATCAAAGGTTTTGCAACAACCAATCATGTCGACACAAGCAGTGTTGAAGGTTAGTTTACTGGTATCAGTGCTCTCAAAGCCCATGGTCTCAAGTCCAGTGGATCCAAGTCCAGCGATCCCATTTATGTAACGTTCCACCTGGAAATGATGCCATGATCCCAAACTCCCTCATGAAAGATTAAAGCTGTCGTAACATAACTGTGATGATGAGCGCTTCACAGAATCAACTGAGCTGAATGAGAGTTTTACACACCAGTCTGTTATTGTGCCAACATTTCCATGCTCCGACGCGTGATGCTAAACATAACGAACTGTATTTGGTTGTTTGACATGTCGGCTTGTTCTCCTACAATTAGTGGTAAGTTTAGCAAATTCTTTGCATTGACTCAAGTAATGTTCCATAGTATTGCAGAAGGAACATAATTGTTTACTCACTCCTTGTGAGGCAATCTCTACATCCAATTCATGATACCAGGGTTCACAGTGGAACTAGTTTGAAATGTTATGTGCAGTTACAAAGAAGAAGCTTGCTTCCGTGCGACTCAAAATTCAATTAATTATCAATTATCAATTATCACCTTCAGGTCACCAATGACTAGTCGCTGAAAACCAAACTTCTGGAATGCAACTGTTATCTCCACAATTTACATCAGGGGCTTCCAAGACTCAAAGCTAGCTGGTGGGGAGTTCAGGTCCATCTGGATGAAGCAGATTCTCAGTGTCTGCCAATCTTGCTGAACTTGGGGATGGTAGAGGTAGGTCTTCTGTATATATACTCTGAAAATAATGTTTTTGCTAAAAGTAACCCAAGGTGCTAGGTGACTTGACTAAGCAGGCGTGGAACCAGTTTGCAAATAAACTGGATTTTGGTCCTGCAAAGTTTTCAGATATGAGGGAGGATAGTAATTCTCTGAGATCTTCAGGTTTTGGAGCTGGTGGTAACCTGTATGAAATTTGAGAATAACATGGAGGACGATTGGATGCTTGTGAAGGGTGATTGGTACGTATATAGCTATGCCAGGTTTATTTGGATTTAGAGTCTCCATACCACTTCCCAGTACAGTTTTCAGTGCTCAGGCCAAGGTGGAAGCACAGGCCACTCTTCATATATGTGGATTTGGCCAACCAGAAGGTCTGGATGGCGGTAGGAAGTCTGGTCTATCATTTTATCTATTGTGCCATTTATTTATTCCATTCGTTGTTCTTTCGTTTTATTGCTCTAGCTATCATTCATTCATCCTATCTGTCATTCTCTCAGTCTCTCTTATGCATAAGGTCTTGAGGGTTGGAGTTGATCCGTTCGAGGCGTGCAGTAATCATCCACAGTGAGGGGCAGTCAGAGGTGTTTGGAGCTCAGCATGGGGGAAATGAAGAGGTCTCACGCTCTCAGCAGCTGCATTCTGCGGCTGCAGGATTAGCTAATGCGATTAGCTGCGTCTCACAATCAGCCGCACTGAATGCATGTTGTAATTACTGCACCTCAATGAGAAAGGTGTGTGTGAAAGATTAATGCAGGTGAGTGGCAGGCTGTGATAGATACGCTCTGCTAACGTGCTCTCCGCAGCCAAGCGTGTGTGTGTGTTTGTGAAGAGACTGAATGGGAATGTAGCTCATCTCCACATATGCGACCCAAACACAGACTTCACAGATATGCCAAATGAAGTCTGAGCTGATGGTTAGGTACTGTAGTGCTCCAAATCGGTTTGTATTCCTCATGTAGATGTTATATTTTCACAATACTAAGCATAGTTTAGTACATAAAGATCCTAAAATCAACATTTCTAGTTGGCATGATTACAAAGTTAAATTATGCAACATGCTTTTTACAAAACTTTTTGTGGAGTGCAAAACTCTAATGCTCTTTCTGTCACGATCTCATGAAAACCAGGCAGAAACCAATAATAATGCACAGCCTCTCTGGGCTTCAGTCATTATTTTTTGCAAAATTCTGCTTTGGTGCCACTATGGATTTCAAATCTCTGTACTATTCCAGGACGTGGTCTTTTGTCTTATGAAATCAGCACAACATATTTCCACACAGGATTTCTCACAGCTTCAGTTCCATACTGAAAATCAATGGACACGGATTGACTCCAGCTGAATCGCTGCCTGTTCATTTAGCTCTCATTTCAAGACGTTTCTAGCTTTTTTCCTCGCAGTTTTAAGTCTGCCTTCTGCTTGCATTTTCTTTTTGTCTGTGATGGAGCGACATCAGACGTGTGCAGCAACTGAGAGAGAATCTTGGCTGTGAATTACAAGGTGGCGTGATTACAAAGGTAGAAGAGGCCAAAATAAAGAATAAAAGAGAATTATGAGTAATAATTCCAATACATCAGAAATTTTTGTGCATTATATAGGGCCATGATGAAGAAAATGCATTGAATTGCATTTTAAACAACTGTTGAAGTTTTATGCATTATTTTGACTGCCACCATTTTTGATGATGCATCTTTTATTATAAAACACAAAATCCAGGAAAAATTAATACAGACAACACCACAGCTGTCAATTTTTTTTTCACTATTACTGTTTAACATTTTAATAAATGATTACAATAAATAATACTAGATAAGTTTAATGAATTTAAATGATTAGACCATTTTTTATATAAAATTCAAACATTTAATTAAATTTTAGAAAATTTGGAAAAACAAATAGTTACTGGATTTCAAATTAAAGCCTGACATGCAGAAACCTCTCTAAATAATCTGAAAATCACATTAAAATGATTTTGATGTGTAATGAACATATGAACATTTCAGATGTTCCAGCTCACTGCTGGGAGTCTCATCCGCATAATCTTTAATTTTGCCTCTAATAATAACACTGATTGGCAAATTAAATAAAAAAAAATGTAAAGCTACCCAACATGGTTTCTCTGAAACATCAAGCTGATTGTGGCCCTGAAAACACATCAGTTCTGTTCTCCGAGCAATACAGAGACTCATTCTGATCGCTTTTCGTAGAAAGGTGAAACGTTTCTGTCTGACACATGTTGTCTTTACTCTTTCAGATCTTCACTCGCTGCCGTTCGTCAGCGAGCCGCCAGGAGGCCGATAGCCAACCGCTAACATTTGATTGAATTATCCCTCAACATGATGTGGCAGTAAACTGTTATTCCTCCATCTTACCAGCCCTCTGCTGTCTCGCCCCTGAGCGACGACTTTCATCCTCTCTCATTTCTCTGCTGTCATACACATACTGGCACTCGTCTGCCGCCACGATGGCTTCGGCCTTTTGCTCATTTACGGCTCTGTATTCCCGACAGGACGTCTGATTCCTGAGGGGAGGCCTGTGGAGGACGCTCTGTTGAATTTACGGCTGTATATAAATATATATGAGTGTGCGGTTCTCTCAGATTGAAATCATATACCTGCGACGATTGCCTGCTATGAAGTTCATTCCAGGGGTAATGCTGTTTTTTCCCCCCATCTCGTCAGCTCCTTCAAAGAACGCATCCTATTTTAAGGCATGAGAGATATATGGAAAGGAACAGGGTAAATATTTGAGAGCATCGCAGCCTCATTTCTTGGATTAATTCAGTTTCTTCGACTGCCTTCTCCATTGGTAAGTTCATTCTAGCCCAAGCAACTCGAGGAGGGAATGCTTTTTCACTCGTGTTTATGTTGCAGATGCATTTCAGGAATTGGAAACAACGCGAGCTGCTTGTTGAACATGATTTTGCAATGTGAAACATACTATCAGATAACTGGCCAATATGTTGTCACAGGACCCATGGAGGCATATCCAAAAAGAGCCATCAGGCTTGCATCTGCGCCAAAAGCTCTATTATGAAAATCCCACAAGCCACTTCAACTACAAGGTATGCAAAATCCATTCAGTGAGATTGTAGCATGACATTTGGAGAAGCATTGTGCCATTTTTAAGTCAAATACAACCGAGGTAAAGCTTTGTAATATTAAAGTGGGTGTTTTACTACCAAGACTTATTCTGATCACCTTATGTAGAAACGTCTCTTTCTAACAGACTTTGTTCTTCGTTCCCTTTTGTCGTCAGCGAGTCGCCATAGGCTGTTACATTTGATTGAACACCAACATCTGCACCAAAAGCTGTATAAGGATGAAAATCCCGCAAGCAGCTTCCACTGCAAGGTATGTAAAGCAACCATTGCAGGTCATTTTTGTGCATGACATTGGAAGAACAAAAACTGCATCCTGACGCTAGGAAATGCATTAGTCCATTCAGAGAGTTTGGAGCATGACATTTCTGTTGCCATTTTTAAGTCCAGTGTGCATCAGGCGCTCTGTGGTTGTGCCATCTGAGGACACGTATGTATGTCATAGCTGCAGGCCACCTGCACAGTGGTCCTGACTCTAGAGCATCATTACACACTCATTACACACCTGCGGACTGAGTGCAGGTCAGAGAGCATGCGGTCATCTCACATGAAAGCTGCTCATCTGTCTAGGGCTAGAAATCTTTGCACTCCTGTCCTGGACAGTCTAATGCAGCTCCTCTCGCCGCCTTCATTTCATCAATTTGATCAAAATCTTGGGCTAAAATAAAACTACTGTTGACTGTTCTGTCAAACTAAAACCTAAAGGTCTACTGGAATCGAAGGGATTCTTTATTTTAAAATAGATAGTTCAGACTCCAAATTCTGATTGCATGAGCCACACTTGTGAGATGTGACTGCATTAATTTGTCTTTATCTTATGCCATTTTGTTTGGCTACCACATGACCAGAACTGGTGGAATTAGTTTCTGAGAGGTGAAACAAACTTTGGGGGATCCTGAGTTTAAGTGTCTTGTTCAAAAATGAATCTTACTAGGGATTACTGTCACTGTTACTAAGCCAGTGGGACAGAACAAGTTTTGAGGAGGGGTAGTTAACAGGATTAACAGAAGCGTTGCCTCCCCCTTGTGTTTGATCCAAAATGTACTCACACTCTTGGCAATGTATAGTGAACACTTTGTTTACGTTTCTCAAGTGTTTGGATTTTAAGTAAATATCATGCAAAATGCTAAATATATATTCAAAATAAAAGTTTTTGTTTATATAATTTATAACATTTTTAATATATAAACATAAAACATTTTTCTTAAATACATACATACATGTGTGTGTATTTATA
>JAUMHE010000046.1:947080-959005 GCA_032359235.1 Enteromius mattozi | reverse complement strand
ATGCTCACTATAAATATATATGCACTCTCTCTCTCACACACACACACACACACATATATATATATATATATATATATATATATATATATTTATATTTAAATACTAAATGTATACTATATTTATTTTTAATTAATTTATAATAGTGTTTAATCTACAGAATTTTGTTATGCAAATAAAATGCATTGTTCTCAGTGGTGACAAAAAATTTGGTTAATAAACAACATTTATTTCGTTTTTAATTTATAATACAAATGTTCCATTTAAATAATGTTTTTTTTGCAAATCTTTATATCTGTTTTCATTTCATGTTCATATTATTATTATAGTATTTTTAATCTTTCAAAAACATAAATCTAATTTTTTAAACATAAATGTCTATATAATTTAAATATACTAAAGTTACATATACATTTTTGACTTAATATTGGCATTTGCTTTTTTGGTTCTGTATTTCAATGCCTTTTGTACTGGTTTAAGCTGGTTTAATCTAAAATGAATTATTTTAATTACGTTCATATGGTGTTTTTTTTTTTATTCTTTTCAGAGCTCGACAGCATCCGTCTCTTTTATGAATAAGCACTGACTCTGCAACTCTCCGGTTTTTGTAGAGAAGAAGTCAAAGCGGGATGAAGTGTGAGTATGACAGAATTTTCATTATTAAGCGTCTTATGAGTCTAAATTGCTTCAGGGTCCTGTGCGTTTGTGGACGTAGCAGGTATGCAGCGCTGTTACCTGTCTCAGGTGATTAGACAGAGAGAACTTTCCTCGTCTCTCTTCCTCTCTCTCAGAGTCCTTATTTTTGCGCTCTCGCCACACTCTGGCAGGATAATAGCAGCCACAAATCATCCCGTAGGCTTCACTGGGCAGGAAATTGATGTTCTTTCATTTCAAAACAATGGAGAGCCTTATGAGGGGCCTGATGATGTCATAACTCCAGCGGCTGACAGGTTTGGGGGGCGCCGGAACAGCTCAATCAATCCCAGCATGCACTGGGGCTGCCATCGAAACGCAGAGCAGACATTCTCAATCAAACGGCACAGTCGAAGCATTGTCTCACACACACGCAGCTGTAACATGGTCCGTCGATGGGTGTATCTCGTCAAAGTTTCAGAGAGGAGTGTGTGTGATTTACTGTGTCAGGCTTCATTATACCTGATGTGACAATCACTTCAAGTCAACACGACATCTAAATTGACCCCATTTACTTTCCTTGGTCTTGCTGAACAATTCTTTTAGTACTCTAAAATGAAAAATTCCTTCGCCTTTGGAATGATTTTCTTTTTTGTTATAATCATGAGTAGCAGTCAAATAAGTGCTCGGTGAATCTCATTACAGCATGTCCTGCTCACATTTCACTCTAACATCAAAAGAAAGGAAATAAGAAGTTGTTTAATTTAATTCCGTGCAGAAAAAAATAAGCCTTTATTCATAATACTAGTGTTTGGTTTCTCAGTGGTGACTATTTAAAATGTTGTGTAATAAACAGCATTTATTCATTTTTTAGTTATTTTTTAGTTTACAATTTTTGGGGGGTTTTTTTTTTGCTTTTTTGAAAATAATTATTTCTATTTTGAGTTAATTTTGAGCTTTGTTGTAATGTCTTTGTTGCAAAATTGTTTGTAATTCCTCTTATTTTCAATAGTAAGTATTTATTTATTCCTTGTTTTGTTTATTTATTTGTTTGCTTTGAGAGCAGTACAGTAAATACAACCATGCTTAAATTCTAGTTACTTTAAGTAGTGTTCGATTTAAATAGCTTTTTGCATATAATTCTTGTGCGTAGTTATGAAAATAATGTCACAATCTAAAATATATAATTTCATGAGTAAATGCGTGTAATTATTGTGTTATCATGTAAGCAGCGTGTAAGACGTGTTCGTTTCTGCCATGAAATGCTCTTCCAATCAGCTCCTCAAGGATAAAGACCTGCCCTACATTTTAATCTCATTTAATTTCCAGGTTTATTATGATATGTGTCACATTACATAATCCAAATAGGTTGTAAAGGCCATTTCATGTAGACGTTCAACTTGGAAAAAATATATATATTGTGCAGTTAAGGCTTTTAAAGCATGATTGAAGCGGGACAGATGTTGTGGGTTAATTACGGCACATATAAAGCACATTATAATCAGCAGAAAGCTCTCCGGCAGGAATACCTGCTCGGTCTCGCTCTCCAAGGGAAAATCACAGCGATGAAGCCCTCCTGACCGCTAACATGGCAGAAAACACTTCAAAGCCACTGGACACATGTGTGACCGATGGCCCTTTCCTGCCTGTCAGAGATGAGAGAAGGAAAAGCAGCGGGAATATCTCACACACACTCCAAAACACACTTCCAGAGCGTCTGACGCCTTCCCGACCGCCCCGCTGTCAGATTTATGGTTATGGTTGGCTGATTGCTGAGTGATGGTGGAGTGTGAACACACACACACACACACGTCGATGCCAAATCTCAGAAACACAGACAAGGTCACCATCAGCACGACACAGATCCGAGACAGAAAACTCATATCTGTATTACACACACTTTATACACTTTTTCAGTTTGCATAGAATGTATAGCTGACCTCAAGGCTGAAGATTCATGTCAGACATGTTCATACACACACATATATATGCAGCGCTGCATTCCAGTGTCAGATCTCAGCGACACGAAGAGGAAAGAGAAAGAGAGAGAGAGAGCTGGAAATGAGGTTATGATATTGAAGCAGCAGTTATTTCTATAGTTTCATATTCATAATGAAATGTTTTGACAGGTTCTCTCCTCTGAAGCGTATTGAGCTGCTGAAGTGTCCAAATATCTGTGATGTTAAATATGCTCTTTCGTTTTTTTCTGTCATTTCTTAAGAAAAAAACGTAGTAGATGAAGAGATGGATTATGTATGTAGATTTTTTTTCTACATTTAATTGCAGCTAAGAACATTGTCCCTCACATTCCCATTACTGTAACGAGTTTTGCAGTTTAGTTTTCCATTTTTATTTTGTCGTTTTTGTGATTGCTATTAGTGTAATGCATTATTTTCTTCACTGCACTACAATAAAAATACAGTGATACAAATATTTTACATTAGCATACATTCAGCTTTAAATAAGCTTCAATTAAAGGCAGTACAATTAATTATTTATCCCAAAATAAATTATCAATTAATTGAAACTTGTTTTCACATTTTGGGATAAATTTTTCTTGAAAACGTGTCCCATTATTGTAAATCATTCAAATGTTTTAAATTGTTTGGTTTCCTTTTTCAATTTTTACTGTGTAATTTTTTTTATGTCAATGGTGATTTTAATTACGGTAATACATTATTTTCTTCACTTTTATTACAATAAAAAATACTTTGATACAAATGTTTTAAATTAGCCTAAATTACAGTTTAAATAAGCTTAAATTAAAGGCAGTATTTAATTATTATTATTTTCATATATATATATATATAATTAATAAAAATGTTAAAGTATTGTGAATTTCAGGGTAGATTTGTTTAACTGTCCTTAAAATAATGTCACGATATATATGAAATATATACAATATATATAAGTCCTAATATATATAAAAAATGTCTTTTTATTTTAGCTCAAATGTGACTATTCTTGAGAAGTTTGGTGAGATTTGCCTATTTAACTTCGAAAGACAAATGTAAGTTTGAGATTTTGTGGAAATATTACAGTAAAACAACATAAAAATGACATGATGCTTAGCCAAATATCAGCAGTTTCTATGCTGAGCTTATGTATTTGTATCTTAAGCAAAATATATAAAATTATATTAATATAATATTGATGACTTTATAATGTTTTATGTTTATAATTAATACAGATATATAATTTGACATTTTCTGTTATATATAAATATTTTCATGGGTTTTCAAGGACGGTTGTCCTGATTGTTTAATGTACTTGTGAAATCATACGTGTCATATGCTGATTATGAGCCTGTTCTGATTCAGATAGCGCTGATGCTCTGCCTGAAACGAGCCGTGAGAATAACAAGGTCGTTCTTTCACGAGCTCCAGACTGGAAGTGGTACTTTCCAGGCCCAGGGCGATGTTCTGCTGTCTGGAGATGTAAATGCCAGAACCGGTTCGGAGTGTGACAGCGCCGGAGCTCTCGGGAATAAACTCTCAGTCAAAAGAGCTCCATACCTGCTCTCTGGACTGAACCGGTAATCAGAACAGGCAGATTCTGTTGGCTGGAAAACTGGGTCTCTGCTGGTTTTTAAGAGCCTCTCATACACATAAAACAACAGCAGATCGGCTCAAATCTACAGCTAAAGCACAAACCCACCCCAAATTCACTGATGGACACCACAGCAGAAGTTTTGTTAACACCGCAAACTATAATTTCACAAAGACTACAATGTTTTCAGAAAGCCTTTTAACAGTGCAGTGTTTTCATCTGTCTGTTTGTGATGTAAATTTCTAGCCGTTTCATTTTAATGCCATTTCTTTGGCTTGAAGGCTTTCATTTGCCTTTCAGAGCAACACTAATGGTGTAATTACAAGCCCCACAATAAGCTGCCGTATATGAAGGACTTGAGCAAAAGCAGCGAAATCCTTTCAAAATGAAGAAATGTTACAATAAACAAATGTAAAACATCTCCCAAAAGTGCAAAGTGCTGCACGAGTGCAAATCTTCAAACAAGGCAAAATGGCTATTAAAAAACCGGAGACGTGTCGTAAAACTACAAAAAGAAGTGCTATCAAATAATCTTTCATTCCTACGTGTGCTCATCCAGAAGATAAAAGCTTTTAAAACTTGAATTAACCACAGAAAGCAATCAAACCCACGTAGCCGGGATATTTCATTTAAAGGAAGAGGAACTCTCCGGTGCCTGAGCAACACACACACACACACACACCTGATACCATCAGAGCTTTTCAAAGTCCCTCGCTCAGCCGCCGATGTCTGTGATCTAGAACAGAGCGCTGATCTCTCAAAGTCACAGGAGTGGAGCGGCATTCAGAGGCCAATAACCCCGCAGTCGTCAGCCGTATCCCGGGGATGAGCCTCTGGGGGGCTTTTAAACGCGATGTACAAGCCCTCCGCGCTCGCTCAGATCAGCTCTGTACTAAAGCACTGCCTAAAGACCTCAAAAAATTCGTCTTGTTTAATCTCGTCTATCTGACGTAGATTAGTTGGAGACTTGTGTTGAAGGCTTCTCGGTGTTCCTTCTGAGAATAAGACCTTCTCAAAACAACTCAGATTAACAAATATGAGTTTTGGTTGAATATTAATAACTGACTTGAGCTGCTTTTCACATTCATTTGATAACACTTTATAGTAAGTTTCCATTTTTTAATGTTTCTCAAGTATGTTGGATAACGTGAACTAACAAAGAAACACTTCTAAAGCATTTATTAATATTAGTTCTTTTTAAAGTTCCCCTATTATGGGGTATAGTCCCAAACAAAAGTTGACATGCATGCAAGGTCAAAAACAATTGTCTACTGGACAGGGAGTTGGACTTGTAACCCAAAGGTTGTGGGTTCGAGTCCCAGGTCCAGCAGGGATTGTGGGTGGTGGGAGTGAATTCCCAGCGCTCTCTCCACCTTCAATACCACGACTGAGGTGAGACCCTTGAGCAAGGCACTGTTCCCCCAACTGCTCCCCGGGCGCCGCAGCACTGGCTGCCCACTGGGTGTGTGTTCACAGTGTGTGTGTGTGTTCACTTCTCACTGCTGTGTGTGTGCACTTAGATGGGTAAAATGCAGAGCACAAATTCCTAGTATGGGTCACCATACCTGGCCACAAGTCACTTCACTTTCAAAAGCGACATCTACTGGTGAAGAATGAATTTGCATTTTCATTCAGACCTATGCTAAAAGACAAACAAGTGGGCGGCAGTATGCTAATGTTTTATTTTGTTATCAGCATAAAACAGCTTGGAACACGTTTTAAAAAACGACTTGTTTCAAAGATTCAGAGTCGACTCTTTTTTTTGAAACACTTAATACATGGTGCACATTTGAAACAGGTTACAGCCTGCATGAAAGATAATTTTCAAAAATCCATAATAGGGGCACTTTAAATTTTTACTTTTTTTTCTTGTACTAATATCTCAAACTTTACATGAAGAAAAATGAATTGATGTTAATCAAAAATTAAGTGAGTTCATGCTTAAAACAAGACAAAATACCTAATTCAGGGAATTATTTTATTCACTTTTTAAGCTTTATTAGTTAATAAGCATTAACTTGCGTTAACTTGCATGAAAATCCAAAAACCCAGAAATCAAAACTTCTCAAGAAAATGTTTTCTAATCAGTGAAAACATATAAAGTGTTATCAAATGAATGTGAATAGCATCTCAATTCAGTTATTGATATTCAATATATGCAAGTTTATTGAAGAAAATTAAGTTTATTTTGTCTTGTTTTCAGCATAAAGTCACTTAATGTTTGATTAACATCAAGACATTTTTCTTTAAGTAGTAAATGTTGAGATATTGGTATTAGAATATGAAAATACATTTTTGTTGTGACTAATGTTAATAAATGCTTTGGAAGTATTTTTAATGTTATGGTCATATACACTTGCGGTATGACAACTATCCACTAATTTGTGTCTGTTTCTGTTTCTGTATGTAAGGAAGGAGAGAAACATCTGATACTGTTAATAATTAAAAATATTAATTTAAAATTAAGGTAATTTCTCACACTTTCCACATGCCTCAGGTACATATGGAGAATTATATTAATATCTCATTTTTAGTACCTAAGGTTCATACAAAAAAACTGGTGTTTCAGAAAAAAGAAAAGGCAATTTTTCCTTTTAATGTCCTTCAGTTGTTGTGGGACTGATCGTTTTGTCTCCAGGGTGAGTCTTTGCTGTTGCTTCATATTTGAGCCATGTTTGGTAGTGAAGAATATTGTTTCTAACTGAAGCTTGCTTCCCGTTATCGTTTCATCTGGCCGCTCATGAGTTATTGAGCGGGTCATGGTGTTTGTACAGAAAACATGTAATAAAAGCTGACGATAAAAGGAATCTCCTCGGGGTCTGGGGACCCTCAAGGTTCAATCCTCAGCCCTTTCCTGTTTTTTTCAGTCAATGGGTTAGTGGGGTTACAGGAACAATCTGCCGCCCTTGGCGTCTCCACGAGCACTTCAGAGATTTAGTTTTTCTGTGTTGTACTGAAGCCAGGCGACTCAGTTAATACACTGAAGAGCCAAACGCTGAGCAGCTGAGAGTGTGACACTGTTTCTCGTTGTAAATCCACTTCCAGCACTTTATGTTCACAGATACACTGGCCTTTTTCACACAAATGGATCATTTTGATCACAACCTGTCTAAGCTCCAAAATGCCATCCATATGCACCGCTTAGTATTTTTGTCGGATGCTGTTTTTTATTTTGATTAAACTTTGATTAAATTCTGAACTTTACTTTGATTAAACACTCTTTAATCAAAGTATAATTACTCAAAAATGGTAAGAACTTTTTAATTAAGTGTTGTTTTAGGATACAAGTGATAAATATCTGTGTTCATACATTCTCTAGAATTATATATTTTTTTCTGATAATCATCAAAGGAAAATTAGTTTAAGCGAAATAGAAAAATAAACTTGCTTTCGCTTAAATTAGATAAAAATCCCCAGTGGGTAGATATTTTTTCTTGATTTAAACAAACTCAGAAAACAAGACCTGTTATCTTGAGTCATTTCACTTTTTTTGTTCAATTTAACTACACATTTAACATGATTTAAAACACTACTTGTTTTACTAGAAAAGTCAACAACGAATTATGAAATGAGATAAAATACAAATTAATCTCTTTGCTATGCTGAAAATCCTTGGCTTAATTTGGTGTTTTAAGTATTTGTGTTTCATGTGTTAAAGTAATTTTGATGCATTTTTCAGAAAACAAGTCTTAGCCCTGGTTTCACAGACAGGGCTTAGAGTAAGCCAGGATTAGGACATAATTTTTTTATAAATGTACATCAGAAAAAAAACTAAATAAAAAAAACCCATTGCATCTTGAGAAAATAAAGGCACTGATATATTTTAAGATCAGTCAGTGCAAGTTTCTTTCAGTTGAAACAGTTCGGATTAAAATTCTAGTCTGGGACTAAACTAACCCGGGGGCAAATGTCTTACTTCATTTTATGTTTTTATGTGACTATGTTAGACGACTCTTTAAATTTCTTTTAAGAATGTTTAGCTATTTGTACTGGAAAAGACAAAAACTAATGACAAAATAAGAAATGCCAAAATATATATATTTATATATATATATATGTATTTTACAGTGTTTCCATACTTGCGCACTATATTTCACAACCTGGTCTTATAAAAATATGTACCTAATAAAATATGTAACACATTACATTTTTATTACGCTGATATAGGTATGTATTGTGGTAATTCAGAATTAAAATATCCATGGACTGTTGCTAAAAGCTAATGCTCTATCATGCTGGAAATATGCCCTACACCAAATCCAACCCTAAACCTACCCGATAGTGTTAACAAATGCAAAACAGATAAATAAAATAAAAACACATTTGTTGACGTTTGAGATCTGAACTGTTTTGTTGAAGCGTAGTTACACAGGATTGAACCGAAGCTCCTCGTCTCTCAAGTACATCTCTGTACTCCGTGAGCTACCCAACAAACCTAGCGTCTATGAAAACACACAGATATAAAGCTGGATATGTGTGATGCTGATGTTCAAAAGCAGCATTTTTCAAATATCCCAGCATATTAATGTTGTTTTGAAGTCATAACATGATATTCTGCAAGTAATTGTGCTAAAATGACTCTTTATTAATCGAAACATTGTAAAGTAGTGTAAAAAAGAATAAAAGGTGTCAGATTTTCTGCCTGTTCATTTCTTTTGGAAACTGCAGTGATATGTACTTATTGGTACGTATTTGGTGTCTCGCTAAAAAGTGCACCAAGGTACGTTTATGCCATGAGACCAGATATATATTTCAAGTCTTCTGTAGCCAAACAGCATAACAATGGTCACATGACACAAAACCCAATGGCCTTCAACACTATTGACATAAAACACTGTTGGTTTCCTTGCGTTAAGCTTTCATTTGACTTAACACACAATAAAAAAGGGTGCTTTTCTTCTCATTTAGGAGCTCAGCTGCATTATTGGAACACTCACCGATCTCTTTTTGTGTCCGACAGAAAAGCAAAAGTCAGCGGAGGTCAACATTCATTCATTTATTTCTATATTGAACGCCTGTGCTTTATCTTGTCGTTATCACCTTTTTTCCAGGTGACATGCTACGTCGAATCGTCCGGTCGAAGCGTCAGCGGCTCTCCCCGTAATGAGGCAGCGCAGGAAATGAGCGAGTGAATGTGTGGAGGTGTAATAGACGGAGGGAGAAATGGAAAGAGATGAATCGCTAGCAGATAGATAATTGGAAAGAGGCTCTCTGGAGAAGCGCATCAGAACGCTGGTGTAATTAGAACCGAGGAGTGTGTGAGGAATCTAAATGTTTCTGTGTTTGGGTCTGTGTCCTGTAGAGCCACTCAGACACACGAGTCCATCTGCTTCCTGCTGCTTCACCTGCATCCAGACACGCCGGCAGCTGTTCCTTTCTATAGTTCTGAGCGTGTGCAGATCATTTCGAGTGTATTGATCATATCTCGTCACACTCCACGTAAATACAAGTGTGTCTGGAAATACACGCTCACTTTTTAGCTTTGCACGAGGGCCGCTATTAATATAAACATTCTTCTACTTTCAGATCTTTTACTGCCATGACAGAGCAACAGTTTGAAGAGAATCTGGCAGAGCATGTAAGATTTATTATAATATTATAGTACTTGTAGTGTAATTTTTAATACATAATTGAATATAATTTATATGAAAATATAATGTAGCTTATAGTTTATATTTCTATTACATAAAGCACTGAAAAATCACTAACACAGACATTTTGTGGGTCAATATTACAGAATATTATTTATTAAACAATAATAGCCATTATGTATTTATTATATATTATTTAAATATGTTTTAAATTGGACGCCAAATATCTGTCATTTGTGTTTGTGTTGTCAAATGCTAGTTCAATCAAAACTAGTTGATAACCCTAACCCACATGCCTTTAACCATGAAATATCATAATTATAATATAAATTCCTCAGAGTTGACCCTATATGAGAAAAGGTTTTAAAAAAAGCCTTAATAAAAGCATCTTAGGTTAGCCAGCATTCTGTTATTGGTGCATTGACCCACATCAGTCATATAAAGGTTAATATAATGCTTTAATTTGAACATTACTATAGTATTAGATCAACTTTGACCCTGTTTGCCACTGGGGTTTTAAAGCACAGCTAATAACTGGACAAATCACATAGTTTATCATTGCATAGCCCACGGTGGCAAAACAAAAGGTTATCACACTCTGATTTCTTTTTAAAAGACAATACAACATATAATACATCCAAAATAAAAAATGTGCCACACTTTATTAATCTTAAATTCACACAAGCTTGAAAATAAAAGGCTTGTCAGTGGAACCGAAAGCGTAGCGTAAAATATACTCAAATTGATAAATATCTCTTTTTATGCTTTCAGTGCCATAGTTTCCTCTCTAATGTTTTGCGAGGGTAGATTTGTTGCTGTAGATCTGTTCCCGGTGTTTAATTGTGTTACACAGCCTTTCCAGTTCTTCACCTCACTGTTTTTGGAACAGTCTGTCCTGGCGCTGCAGGTCTAAAGATATCTGAATCTCATTTAGTTCGAAAGACGGACAGTAAGGCTGGATATCCAGACTCCAGAATCCTGCCAGAGCCAGAACGATCTACCTACGAGGCCGAGAGAGAGCGAGGTGTGTGTGTGTGTGTATTGATTGTTGTAAATGCACTGGGAAAACTGGGTTGATGACCTTGTGTTGGGTCGCGTCCAGCGCTGTTAGCCCACTTTATGCACTTTAAATGAGGGATGAACACCGGCCGTGAATACTAATGGGCAGTCTAACCACAACCTTGATCCGGTTCCAACCTAGTCTTAAGCCGGTCTTATCGATCGATTTGCTAGTCTTATAACACTCACACACCTTTATTGCATCTGTGTGTGTGTGCTTGATCTTCCAGGCTTATCAATAATCCGGCTGGAGAAACTTAGTGAATTAGATAAGCTGAGTGTTTTAGCTTCTGAAGGACAAACACTGAAATCCAGACAAATAAAAGCTGCATTCCCGAGCCTCCTCACGGACATACCGCGGCTGTAAAGATGTAAAACAGGCGTCTCTGAATCTAAACACATTCTCGCCGAATCCCGCCGCTTTCCAAATGTCGCCCACTAGTTAGGGATGATGTATCCAGAGAGCAGAAGTGCGCGAGGTAAATTAAATCACGCCGCAGCTTCTGCACATTGTAAAAGAGATCTGTGGATTCAGATTTGATTAGAGATGGGAGAAACTGGAATGACGTTCTCGTGTTTCGACTGGCTGTGTTTACATGGGGTTATGTGTCGGCATTTCACTAAATTACCGCGTTAGTGTGTTCGATTTGTTTATAGGGAGAGTCGTGAGGATGGAAGGCAGAAGCTTTATTAAAGTTTTTGCTGATATCTTGCTTATCTGTGTGAACAGCAGAAACACAAGATTTCAGATTTGCGTTTAATTTCAGACATCCGATATCTGCTGGAGTGATATCATGTATATTTGTTTGTTTATAATAGAAATGTTGAAGCTGTAGCTAGATACATTTATAATGCACTTTTGCAATGGCAGCAAATTGGTTCATATTTTATGGATATATGTACTGTAGACATTTATTTTAAAAATGTTAAAACTGTTCCTAGCTTTACACTGCTCAAAAAAATAAAGGGAACACTAAAATAACACATCATAGATCTGAATGAATGAAATATTCTTATTGAATACTTTGTTCTTTACATAGTTGAATGTGCTGACAACAAAATCACACAAAAATGATCAATGGAAATCAAATTTATT
>JAUMHE010000046.1:916545-929886 GCA_032359235.1 Enteromius mattozi | reverse complement strand
ATACAAGAAGTTTAGGTATTGAGGCTTTGGTGTAAGCATTCACTTTTAGTGTGTAAGCAATAGGCAAAAACTGTAATCCCCCCTCTCCAATGGAAGTCAATGGAAAATGACAGAAGAAGGAATGTTTGTGTGTATGTTGTGATTGTTTGTCTGCTGAACTCTGTATATCATCTATATGCAGCATGAAGCTCAGAGCCCAGAGGAGCCTGTGATAACAGCCATTAGACCTCCAGACATCTGCCTGAACCTGCGTCTAATCTCAGCGGCTCCGGGAGAAACGCTTTATTTATCAGAATGATTGTATCTGAATCAGTGAGGGACCCTGCTGTCTATTAAGCACACTAGAATGCACACACCACGTCTAGTGAGCGACTGAGATGAGGGTTGTCTGAGGTCGAGCGGTTTGTGTTTGTGTCCCGCAGACAGACGCTCTCCTTCACTACAGCCTGGAAGGTTGTTCCTTATAAAACATGACGGAGAAGAACTTACACAAGTGTGTGTGTGTGTGTGTGTACTGTCTGTATGCATTTCAAAGCATTTTCAATCCACATGTTTCAAGCTCTCTAAATGTCCCTTTCGATCTCTGAATAACAGCATTAACACTAGGTCTGTGTGACTCGGCTGAGAACAAAGACTGTAATCAGTGTATTATAAATGATATAATCAGCAGCAAATTAAAAAATCTCATAGTACACTTAAGAGATCATTAGACGTGATTAATATAATGTATATAATCACAATGTCCTTTATCCGGTGGTGGTGGTGATGATAATGATGAAGGATGTAAACAGGACGTCTGTATATCAGCTGCATTTCTATTGGTCAGTCAGAACCTCAAATCCCATAATAATCCTCTCAGTATGACTATAGAGCAGATGTTCATCTATCTATCTATTTGTAATATTCAATAAATCATAAAGGTTGTGAAATATTTACAAAAGCAAGTAGGTGCTCTGTCGTGAGCAGTACACTAGCACTGGATTCAGAGTAGCATACTAGCATTCTGTTCTTACTCTGTCTGCCATATGTTTATAAACTAGTGTGTGATAGTGTGGCAGTCAGAGGTCAGCGAGAGGAAGCCGACTGCGCTGAGAAGCACTAACTCTCTGTTTCTGTTTCTGTCAGCAGGAGTGATGAGGGCTGAACGTCTGCATGTGTTCCAGAACGCTGCCTCCTGCTGGACACACTCACACACACACACACACACACACAGACCATCTGTAGGAGGCTCGTGCGTCTCATTAACCCCGTGTGCTCCTCACATGCGCGTGGGCAGGAGAAGTCGTCTGCAGAGAAGCATCATGAGCATCAGTGTTGTGTCTGATGAGAGCATCAGGCCAGATCCTCCTGGTAATGGAAATTACCAGCAGATTTCTCAATTTAAATCATTTCTAGTCATTCAAGTGATCAGGTCTATATCAATTAAAGCGCCCCTATTATGTGTTTTTGAAAATGATCTTTCATGTAGTCTGCAACACAGCTGAAAATGAATGAAAACATTTAAACACTAAAACAGAAGTTTTGAATCTGAAAATGCACCATGCAAAAAGAGTCAAATCATTGAAGCGATTCATTTTAAAACGAATCCCAAGCCGTTTCATGTTGACGTCAACATGAATCATTCCTATATTGTCCGCCCACTTGGTCTTTTCTTGTCTGTCTGAATGAAAATACTAATTGGTTCTTCACCACTAGGTATCGCTTTTGGAGTTTCTAAAAATATGTATTTACTCAATAAAGCTCACAAATGCTGCTTTATCGGGCATTAGAGGCATGATGAGATTAATATTAGACCAATCACTGCAGAAGGAGTTTGGAAAAATGAATCGAGTCATTTATGAGTCGTTAAGCAAGCAAGGTGCAAATAAATGCATATTATAAGACTATGAAAGTGTTTTTAGACCTTGCATGGAGTTAACCTGTTGGGGGCTCCCAAAACCAAATTATGAACCTTTCATAACCTATAATAGGGGCACTTTAAAATGTGTTTGCAAGGTACCGGGTTCATATGATTTGTGAACGAATCATTCTTTTGGGTCAGATCTTTTCAAGTACTTCACAAAATGGAACTGCAGAAAAGTTTTAGTTTTGTTTAATGTTAAAGCAAATTATATTTAAGTTTTACGACTGATATTTCTCCCAAAATTGTAAATGTGCTGAATGTGCTTATCCTCAGGCCATTCAAGATCAGGATGAGTTCGTTTCTTCATAGGATTTGTAGCATTCCAGCAATAGATGCTCTGCAGTGAATGGGTGCTGTCAGAATAAGAGTCCAAACAGCTGATAAAACCAATCTACAGGTACTTCATACAGCTCCAGTCCAGCAGTTAATGTCTTGAGAAGACAATAAAAAACATTTTAATGGTTAACTTTTTGTGATCTAAAACATTTAGTCGTATGTGTGTTGTTTACTAACATCCTGGAATCCAGTTTAACCAGATGTGCTCAGGTCAGGTTATGCTGTGATTAAAATAATGTCAATTAAGTTATTGCATTACAACATTTTGGCATGTTTGCACCGTTTCCTCATTTGCATAATTCATTTAGTGAATCAAGTGCTAAAAGTGTGCAGTTGCTTCTTAGCATGCGTTCATCTGCACATGACGCCTTTAATTAGCCTGACTTGTCAGTAGATAAACTTCAATTAAAAGTCACATTCCATGTAACTTTAGTAGACTTGTGTCGTTTGTGTGAAGTTGAGCTTTCACATGACGGTTTAAGCTGGAGAGGACTGACACACATCGCTCATGATGAAAGCTGGTAATGAAGCTGTCACGCACAATCAGAGCTCACATCTACAGATCCCCTGCGGCCGAGCGCTGGACATGACAGCAGTGATGGACGATGGGAGAAAACATGGCGTCATGGCGGGAGCCCAGGAGAGGCTTGACAACAGCAGGTCAGCAGCGCCGTCTGATCAGGTTTAGTGGATTGATTAGAATCTGACACATGTGAACTAAACTACAGTAGAATCATCAGACGCTCTGAAACACATTACTGATAACAGCTAACAGAGACACTTCTCAATGATCTTCCAGTAATATTAAAGGTGCAGGATGTAAGATTGACGGCTAGCGGTTGAAACGGGTATCGCAAAAACAAAGGTATTCCGCCCCGGAACGCACATTTCAGAGTAGAACTACTGGCTAGAGCATTTTTGTTCAGAGAAACAGCTATGCATGTTTCCTAAATATTTTTTCAGAAGAGTAAAAAAAAACATTCAAAGTTAGCTGAACATTAATAATATTCACAAGAACATAATTTACAAAATAGTTTACATTTAAGATGTTAATCTGAAGTCTGAATATTATTACTTTGAAACATTCAAAAGTAACGTTCTTACAATGTTCTCAAAATTATGAAACGGAATGTTCCCTTAAAGGGATAGTTCACCCAAAAATAAAAATTCTGTCATTAATTACTCACCCTCATGTCGTTCCAAATCCCTAAGATCTTCATTTTCAGAAGATGTTTTTGATGAAATCCGAAACTCTCTGACCCTTCATAGAGAGAAAGGATCCTTACACAATCAAGGCTCAGAAACACAGCAAAGGCATTGTTAAAGGAACAGTAAATGATGGCAGAATTTTCATTTATGGGTGAATTATTCCTTTAAAATAGTCCATGTGACATCAGGGGTTCAGCCGTAAACGGGTGAGTAATCAACGACAGAATATTCATTTTTGGGTGAACTATCCCTTTAACATTTGTATAGCCAAGAAAGAACGTTTCTTAATGTTTTGAATGTTGAGAGAATGTTTGTAAATAATGTTCATGTTCAGTTTTTTTTATATAATTAAAATATTAAAGGTTACAAAAACGTTTCTTACAATATGATACTAACTTTATTTTCAAAAATAATTCTTTGAAAGTTTTTTGGTTTTTTGTTGTGTTTACTTGTTATTTAAAGGTTATTTGTTAATTACAACATTCTACTAACTTAGTCTACTCAAAATAACATTTAAATTCTTTTTTAAGTTCAAATAAAGATTATAAGGATGTACTGAGAAGGTTGTTCTAAGAAAAAAAGTCTCAGCATTATGAGAATATATAGAATATTACTTAAGTTCTAAGAACTTTCCATAAACGTTTTGCCCTTACGTTTATATAACTTTTAAAGTTGTGATGAAGGTTGTAGAAGTGTTCGCTGGGAGAGGAGTTTGTGTGTATATTGCTGCTGATAATGTCTTGCTTCAAACTCAGAATGTTTCTCTCTTCACCAGAAGCACGTCTGAAACGCCTGTGTTCATAATTACAGGAAGACACGCCTGCATTTCCTCTGAAGTGTGTCCTGTGATCGTCCCTCCGGATGAAGACAACCATTGTGTTTTCCTGCACTGCTCAAGATTTCTAGCTTTTTATAATGTGTTGTTATAGTGTAGAGAAAAGGAAATGCCCACAGTACACATTTTATTTCTCCTTATTTGATTTGCATTTGTAGATTTGAGTTCTAATACATTTTTAAAGGCTGTAATTTGTTTCTCCACTTCAGCACCAAACTTTGTTCCTAATCTATATTCTGAAGGCGTTTACCGCGAGGTTTATTCATACATCATTCACGCTTATTTATTTAACATTTTATTCCTAAAAACATGGTGAATTTTTTTTATTTTCTGGTTGTTGACAGTATTTTCTGATTTATGGAGCTATGAAAAAGAAATCCAATATCCCTTCAGTAAAAACCTTTTACTCGGATGTCAACAAAGTCTAACAAGAATTTTGAACTTGACTTCATCCAATGTTTAGATTTTTGTTCTGGAAATGTATGCAAATTAATGCATATTTAATAAGATGCTGCTTAAAAACAACATTTCAGAAAACCTTTAATGCAAAGATGTTTTTAATGGTGTCAATCAACAATTTTACTAAGTTATGCATTATTTCCGCTTGTTCTCTGAATGTTTAAAACCTACATTTTTTTTTAAAATGTTTTAAAAACTTTTGGTAACACTTTTATGAAGCCTGTATTTATAATGCATTATAAGGGTATGCTTAAGGCATTATAATGACTGCATAATACATTATAAAAAACTTTATAATGTGTTATAACATCTCATGAATAATTACAACATCATAATATTTACGTATTTGTGATTAAGACTTTTAGAAGTATGATTATTTATAACACACAATGAACACCATATTAAATCTACTACATTATTTTGTAATGGACTATATCATATCTTGACATCTGATCTGATATCAGATAAAAAAAATTGTATTGTTATTATTATAATTTAAAGCTGACAAATATCATTTCTAAGTGAAGTAACATAAGTAAGACGGTAAGATATGAGACTTTAAACCTGTTCTTATGAATACTCATGAGATGATGCAACATATTATAAAGTTATTAAGAATGTTTTTATGCATTCATTATAATGCCCTGATAATATATTATAAATACAGGCTTCATAGAAAGTGTTACCAAACTTTTATTTACAGATAGAATCAGAATTAGCTTTATTACCAGGTATGGGTAGTTGACAAGAAAAACTGGACTGTGTCCTATGGTGTGACAAAGCAAAAATGTAGAAAACAAAAAAAATGAACATGAGTTACAAACAGCATGAGAAGTTTATCTTTAATATTGGAAGGGGTTTTTCTGTCACACCATATATAGGTGTATATACCCATGTAACTACCCAACTAAATATGTGTGTGAGATAAATGTGTGAATGTGGATTTTACGGGAACATTCCATTTTATAATTTTGCAAACGTTACCAAATCTAATGTTACTTTTGAATGTTCTCTGAACATTCCGGAACTAGTAACATTTAAAAAACATTGGATAAACGTCCAGCTGAAATATATCAGGAAACAGTTTCAAGTTTGCTTTCCTTTGCTTCCAACATTCTGAGAAGACCAGATAACTTTGAACGAACATTCTATTAACGCTCGTTCAGAACACTGAGAGAACCTTGTCTGAGCGTTCTGAGAACGTTCCCTGCACACATTTGAATGTTGAGCGTATGCATAACAAAAGTAGTTCTTTCTGACACTGCAGCAGGTGAAAGCACACATGCACCTTTGATATCAGCGCATGTACGAGCTCCTGTCCCCTGTGTGTTTGCCGTAATTGTGCTGCTGCATTAGCATGAGGCCTGCGGGACCACGCGAGTCCCTCGTGCGCTCAGACCGCTGTATATCATTAGAGCCGCGTCTGAGGAGGATAATGGGCGGTGAGCAGCTGCCCTCTTGGGCTTTACCTGCATGCTGAATTCCCTTCAAGTGGTGCTTTATAACCCTCCTGACAAACACGCGCTCCTTTATAGATGTTTTTGTCCTCTGGCTGGATTGGTTTTCTTTTGAGAGCTTATTTCATGCAATAATAGTGTCATGCGGCACTGTCATCCTCCATATATCAGCGTGAGAGAGGTTAGGTGGGAAGGTGAAGGACTTCTGTGCTGTTTATGGAGGATGAGATGGGAGCTTTCCATTCCAAGCTGATAAACGACATGATCTCCTCTGATTGCTCTTTTCTGCATCTGCTTTAATCCAGCTCCAGCTTTCGAAAGGCATTCTTCATTGTAATTGCAAGCAGCTAAAGAAGACATTTCTAGATGTCATTCAGTGAAATGCCACACTAATAAACATTTTATATTGGAGTATCGCCTGAACTGACTAGTTTAGCAGGTCAAGCTGTAACTAAATCTGACTGCAAGAAAGATTCTAACAGGGATTCTTTCTCAGACTTTTGGCTGATAGTCTTGCAATCTTGCAATGGAAACGTTCTTCCAATAACGTTAACAGAACGTTCATTTAACGTTATCTGGTCTTTAATAAAGGTTAGCACAAAAACACTATTTATAGGTCGCTTGTGGAACATTTTTCCTGAAACATTTTTGTTGGACTTTCATCTAGTGATTTTTAAAAGTTACGCTACCTGTTTCAGAACGTTCAGAGAACATCCGAAACTAACGTCTCCAGAAAGTTTGTTGAATGATAAAATGGAAAGTTCTCTTAATTTATTATTTTTAAAAAATCAGAAATAATGTTTTTAGAACTTAATGACAACATTAGTGAAACGTGTGGAACTTTTTGGTTAGCTGGGAGAACAAAAAAAAGTAAGTATGTATAAAAAAGTATGTATTTTTATTATTTATTTCTTATTTCATTTATGGAACACCACAGATAATAATATTAGCATATGTAAATAAAACATTTACATCCCAATACAGATGTAAAGCTGCAATAATACGACTAGACATTATTATTTATGAAAATGATTTGCTAGTCCCGTTATTATATTATTATATTCGTCTGAATGGCAAATCCTCCTCCTCATCAGAACACAAACTGACTTTCACTGGTTTGATCCATTTAATCTCTGATTTATGAAGTGCCAGCAGCACATTAATACTCTTCAAACTGACCTCCTGAAGCTCAAACATTAATAACTCCCATATGTACCATCTCTCAAGTTAATATTTACCGTTTTATTAACAGTTCGAGTCTACTTCTGTCCTATATTTGTTTGTGTAGCCTATTTATTTAGCGTAACATGATTTATATTACAGTATATGTAGTGAGTGAAAACTCTAATTTTGAAATGACGCAGGCCAAGTTTATGCTATTTGATTTATTCCAGTTTTATTATATTCTATTATTATTATATTTAACGTCGCACTATTATGTGTGTTTGTGGCCTATTTATTCAATTTGCGTTGTAATTGTATCTTACATGTACGGTGGTGGGTGTGGACGGAGACTTTTATTATGAAGTGTCTGTGGCGCTAGTCTGATAGCGGAAGTTCTTGCCGCTCTTAGCTGCAGTTTCAGGCGGATCCCGTCAGCGTCTGATCACAAACTTTCTGTCAAACCCGAAAAACACAAGGAACCCGGTGAGTGATCAGCCGAGCTGCTTTACACACCCGTTAAACATGTGAGGGAATGAAAGAACACCCGCAGCGCAGGCGCGGGACAGTTTACGAGCACAGGCCTATAATACAGTCTCTCTGTCTCTGTCTCTGTGTGCGCGCGTGTGCGTGTTTCAGGTGACATGGGGGATAAGGAGTTGATGTGGGCCCTGAAGAATGGAGATCTGGATGAGGTGAAGGCTCTGCTGGTGAAGGTGAGAAACACACACACACACACACACACACACACACACTCTTCATGTCATCACCTATATCCACAAACGAGTCCAAACAGGTCTGACAGCGCGTGAAGGTTTATACAGCACTGAGACGGTACAGTGCTGTTTAATATATATATATATATATATATATAATCTCATGGCTCTGACTGATTCCTATAGTCACATACTCAGGCACTGCATGAGCTTCATTGCATTACCTTGGTGCCAAAACAAAAGCTCGACTTTACCATGGTATGTTCCAGAAACCTGTATAATGTCATGCTGCTTAACTGTAAAAGCAACAGGTGAAAGATTTCTAGAAGATTTTCCATCTGGGCCGCGTCTGAACCAGTAAAACAACAGGTTGTTTGTTATTAAAGTCAACATGAAATGCTAGTAGTGTGATGCATTTCTTAGGAAAATGATGGTTTAACGAAGTACTTGAGTAGTTGTGTATTTTTTTATGTTATGTTATCTATCTATCTCTTGTTTGTTTTTGTAAAATATTTTTTCGTGGTAGTTCTCTCTTCAGGCAGTCACAGATGTGATTTGATTGCAGTTATTTTAGGTGTCCAAATACACATGATCATGGCAATATTTTCAAAAAACACCATACTGTGGCACTTTCTGTCAATGTTACAGCAACAGGTGCCTGTTTTTTAAATGATTGTTGGATTATTGATCCAGTAAAAGAACAGCATTATTAAAGTCAACACGAAATATGGTTCATATTGCCTTTCAGTAATGGGATGTACTCATCAAGTGACTAGTGCTCCAACTACTAACTAGCTGACTGTTTTATTACTGTGTGTGTGTTAGTTTTTTTTAATCAGCACTCACTTTTGCTCCTGAAGTGCTATCCAATAGTAAAATAGGAACTGATGATGTCATCGGAGATAGAAAGTCGTTTCATGAGGCAAAGCACGAGTGCACTTTTCAGTGAAGACAAACGTGCGATGATGACTTGATCACATTCTATTGATTTAATTCAGTGCGTCCTAAAACATCGTCCATTTTTGTTAACGTTGAAATCAACAGGTGGGTGTTTTTATTTCCAAAATGGCATCAGTCAGTTGCTTTTCTGATGATAGCACACTATTTCTTGGCTTCTGTTGAAGTGCTTAGTAAATACCAGGTATATAAATACAGTAATCATGCAGTACCGTGGTGTTATCGTAATAGGTTTGCTCTGTGCTGTCGTTGTTAACAGTTTAAAGACGTTCAGCTAATGCACTGGACTGTAGGTCATCTGTTAAGTGTGTATCCTGTGTCACAATATCACCTTGTGTAACTATATACACTCTCCACACAAACGCACACTCGCAGACCCCAGAAGAGTGTGTGTGCTGAATAATGGCTTGTGTCCTGGAGTTCCTCCTGCTCCTCTGAAATAAAGGGTGTGTGTGGTTTGAGGATGTGGGCAGGAAACCGCAGGTGCTTTGAGCTCCAGCATCTGAATGGGTTCAACGCTTCAGCCTCAGAATATCGCACCTTCATCACTTCACCCATCAGATGAGATCACCTGATCTGGAGTCGCTCGCTCAGTGTTTTGTCATCTGTTGTGTGTGGTGGGGATATGTTTAGCTCAGCGGTTTACCTCAGTTCACACTCGCAGCAGGTTCACATGATGGTTTTCTGTGTGAATGTGCTCATCATCAGACTGAAGGAATAAAAGCCTTGAGGATCGTGTTCGTATAGACACGGCTAGATACGACACATAGTGGAGTGATTATTACTAGTGCTGGGCAATGAGTAATTGCATTCAAAATAATACTGCTAAATAATAATTCAAAATAAAGTAATTCAAAAACAATATACTGCATGTGTGTGTGTTTATGTATACATAATAAATATACACAATATATTATGTCAGGGCTCCAGACAAAAAAATCAAATAAGGAGCCATTGGCTCCTAAAAGGAAAAAAATATATATATTTTTAGGTTTGATTTATTATTTTTTTTACATTTCAATCATACTGTTATGTGTTTATATCTCATCTTTTCTTGACTTATCAGCATTTTAATCCATCTTGTAAATGACCTGGGAACTAAGGTTCACTTAAAGTGGGAACTACATGTATTTCCAACTTGAAATATACAGTCACAAAGAATTGTTCATTACCTAGTCTCTGTACCAATATCATGGTCCGTAAGCATCACCTGACCACTGAATGTAGTTTGGGGACCTCCTCAATTCATCCAACTTACAGACATGTTGTCATGCCTTTTACACATTCAGTAAAATGCGTTTCATTTCCAAATGGTTAGGCTTATTTTGAAATTACAGTGATTTCTATATGTTACCCATTCAAAGACTACGAAAATGATCCCAGCAAAGAGTATATCAGCTTCTATACTCTTTGTCCCAGTTCAGCACATTAATATAGCTGTGTTTATGGTTCGCTGCGCGATGCCGTCTTTTGCCATAAAACCTGCAGACAGTCAATAGAAATGCTTCTCTATCGCTGCGCATCATGCTCCTCACAGGACAGATCTGCAGTGTTTGTCATTCATGGTAACAAACAAAGTATAGAGACGATGTAAGTAATAGATTAAGTGTATGGTGTAGAGAGCTTCATTCATTGAACTGTGAGGAGTTTGCAAATGTGAAAATTAATTTATTTAACAGTTTTATACTTTATTTTATTTTATACAAAAGATAATATTAAGTGACTTACATTTTAGGACCACCGTTGTTTGCTCTATTTCGTCAACAAAGTGAAAAAACTAAGTCAGAGTTGAGCCGCTGCAAATCTAGTCTCTCACACAGCGCTGTTTCGTTTATGAATGAATCTTTTCTAATCTAGCGAGTCGATGATTCAATGACCTATTCAAAAAGAGAGTCAATTGCGTCATTACTAAATGAGTCAACCGTTTTAATGGATGATTCAGTGACAAAGACAGTGACTTACTTCCACCTAACAAAAACTAACTGTAAACGTTTTTGCAAAGTGTAAACTATTAAATATAGCTAATCTACAAATCTTGCAGTACCGTACCTGTAAAAGAAGTGTTTTTAGCTAAGCAGACCAGTTAGAGACACAATCATTCTACTTTTATTTTTTATTTTTAAAATGAAATCATTCTTTAATTTCACTAATCAGTCTTTTTTTATTAAACACTCGAGGTCATTAATGATGCTTACATTATAACGTGCAAATTTAATTTGGCCAGAAATGCAGGTGCTTGTCTTATATACAAGAAGGTTTTGAGTAAATGTTACATAAGTTGTAAATAAATGTAATTTTAGATTATAAATTGTCCCGAAAAGTCATCCAATGTATTTCATTCTTAATATTTAAATTCTTCAAGAATTTGTATATTAACATACATCATATTACTATTATTATAGTTGATTATACTTACTATAAAATATATTGCTACATATTTAATATTATTTTTTATTAAAATTCCTTTAATGTTATTAAAAATAAGTGTATTACTATTATTAATACTAATAATAAGCTATTTATAAAATTAAGTATATAATATTATTTAATATGCAGTATTATTATAATAAAGTATCCTAAATCATATTAAAATATTTTAAAGTTTATGTAATTACATTGAATATTAAACAATTTAATATCCACTATAATAGTTTTCAATAAAAATATTATTTAATGATAAACCTTGACCTCATTATATAATAGTCTGTTTTTTAATTTGGATTTGTACCTCAGGAGGGACATTGGAATGCAAGGGAGTTAATTTAATATTATTATATAAAAAATAAATATAAATTCTGAAAATAAATATTATTTTTAAATATTTAAAGATGAATCCTAACCCCATTAGATAACGTAATTCAATATTATTATATACAAATAAATAAGTCATTTTATAATAATGACCTATTTCTATAATTGTATTGAATAATTAAACATGATCCTCTGTTAAGGTGTGTGTGTGTGTGTTGTGCAGGCCGAGGATGTGAACAGGACTCTGGAGGGAGGCCGGAAGCCGCTTCATTATGCTGTAGACTGCGGTCAGACTGAGATGCTGGAGTTTCTGCTGTCTAAAGGAGCCGATGTGAACGTAACTGTCCCCCCACTCTTACACTGTGTGTGTGTGTGTGTGTAGATGAGTATCTGCTCCAGTATGTAAATGTTTAGCGTGTGGAGTCAGAGCAGATATTAGTCTCACACACCTGATAACATCGAACCGTCAGCCTCTCATCTCATCACTTCTGCTAAATTCAAGTTTAGAAAATAGCTATTTGAAACAGTAACAGTACTTTTACAATATTGCTGTTTTTTCTGTGGTTTTAATCAAATAAATGTAGCTTTGGTGAGCAGAAGAGACATCTTTCAGAAGCATTTTAGTGATAATCGAGTGAAATGAAATACTACAAAAACAGCGTCGTATTATGAAATGATTAACTGCAAAACCTGAATTATAATTTTAAAAATAATATAATATTATAGAAATATTGTTTTTTTGTTGTTGTTGGTTTCTTTTGTATTTCTTATCCTTGTGTTTTTTTGGCCATGAACATAGCCTAAGATGCTGCTGACATGGCATTAAATAAGAATATACGACTGCTACTCATTTAATAATGTAATAATTTAAAATAAAAAACACCTTCTTCAGTATTTATTTTTATTTCAGTTTTAGTTATTTTAGTACGTCAAGTTAAGCTAAATAAAAGTTATTGCTCATATGTAACTATTTTTTAAATCAATATTTAAGTTATTATTATTTTTATTTAACTATAATTTGAGTATAAGCACACGTTTTCTTCAGACGGTGTGTGTCTCAGCGTCTCTATCGTTTGATCTCTGTCCCATCCTCTCCAGGACAGGAGACCGGTTCCTTGTGAGCGATAAGAGACTTCTGAAGATGCCAGATAACCCAGCATGCATCTCTCTCTCTCTCTCTCTCTGTCTGATTCATGGATGCTGTGTTTAACCATAATTACTCTGATGTGCTCGGGGGCGTCTGAATCCTGCTGTGTTTCTCTCGACAGGCTCCAGATAAACACGGCATCACTCCGCTGCTGTCTGCCACTTACGAGGGTCATGTGACCTGCGTCAAGATTCTTCTAGAAAAGGTAGTGATTCACATGTCCTCCCGCTCTGTGTGTGTGTGATACAGGTGGGCGGCTGAGCCAAGTCTTATATCACAGTATGATATAATAGATGACAGTAACACTATAATCACAATTTTCCTGCAGAAATTCAACTAAAAATCAATCAATCAATCACTTTTATTTATATAGCGCTTTTAACAATACAGATTGTAGCAAAGCACTGAAC
>JAUMHE010000046.1:887715-907874 GCA_032359235.1 Enteromius mattozi | reverse complement strand
CACCGGGGTGAACTCCAACACATGACGGCTAAGCTGGGGGGCTATGAGCAAGCCCACACCAGCCCGCCGCCTCTCACTGCGGGCGACTCCAGAGTAGTGGAGAGTCCACCCCCTATCGAGGAGCTGGGTTCCAGAGCCCGAGCTGCGCGTGGAGGTGAGCCCGACTATTTACAAATTTTTACAAAAGTTTTTGTAAATTTACAAATTTCTTAAATTTCTTACATTTTTAGTTTAACTCAAAACACTGCAATGACTAAAATAAACTAAAACGCATTTCAAAAATTTATGTAAAAAAAAATGATACAATGGCTTAAAAATGAATAGTAAAATTATTAAACCTTAAAGTATAATTAAAGCAAAAACTAAAAAAAAAAAAGTCTAATTCATATGAAATATGAGCTGTTAAATTTAGTAACTTGATGTACTAAAATAACTAAAACTCAACTGAAGTAAAAATGTATTAAAATATACAGGCATACTTTGAAAAAACTAATAAAAATGACTGAAACGCAACAAAATTACTGAAACTTTAAAATGAAAATGAAGACAAAAACGTAAAATAAAAACTAATAGCATCTTAATTTGACTAAACTAACGCTTGTACACAATACTGTATCCCACAATGCAATGCACTTAATCTGCCAATTTCTTACATTTTTAGTTTAAATCAAAACACTGCAATAACTAAAATAAGCTAAAATACATTTTAAAAATGAATAAACAACATACAATGGCTAAAATGAATAATTGAATTATTAAACCTTAAAGTATAATTAAAGCAAAAACTGAAAATAAAAAAGTCTAATTCATATGAAATATGAGATATTAAATTAAGTAACTTGATTTATTAAAATAACTAAAAATTAACTAAAGTAAAAATTAATTAAACTGTACAGGCATACTTTAAAGAAACTAATAAAAATGACTGAAACGCAACAAAATTACTGAAACTTTCAAATGAAAATTTTAAAGCCAAAAACATAAACTAAAAAAATAAAATTTTAAAAATAAAAACTAATAGTATCTTAATTTGACTAAAATAACACTTGTACACAATACTGTATCCCATCTTAAATTTCTGGACTGTCAAAAATCGAATGTAATAGAATGGACGGCATGTTTCATGTAAAATTATTATGCGTTATTAACTACAGTAAATTATTGCCTTGCACTCTTTATTGTGATGCTCTGATTTTCTTTGCCCTGTAGAAGACAAAAGGAGATGTCCTGAAGCCTTCAGTGATTGGTTCTGAATGGAAAAGAGCAGGATGAACATTTGTCTAAACGTCTCCTTTTGTGTTTTACAGAAGAAAGTTAGTCGTGATGTTAATGAAGTGTTGATTTCTGTCTGGTGGTAAATGACTGCGCTTGTCCCGGGTCTGTTTGTTATGAGAGAAATTACATCTCTGCAGCTTCGTGCCTTCTCTGGCTGTGCTTCCTTCGGATGAATTTAGTGTCGCGCGGCTGCCAGAGTGACGATAAAATCCATGAGCAGGTGCGTTTCCACTCTGATATCAGATACAGGAGATCTCAGGAGCTCCGCTAATAAACCTGATCTCCTGCTGGGGAGAAACACACACACACACACACACACACACACACACGAGCTTATCTGAGCGGATATGACAGGAAAATACTCCAGAGTGGGACAGCAGTTTAATGGAAGAAGTAAAGTTTTGTTATTGGGGGCAGAGATAGGCTTTGTGATTAATTAAATCTGCCTCTCTCACGCTGAAGTGAAAGTTGCTGGCCTGTGACTAATATTTATGAGTCTCGGCCACGTCTGACATTTTCCAGCACTTCTGTACTTCTGTTTCTCTGCATCTGTTAAAAGTCGTTCGGGTTTGGTTTTGTAGTTCCCTCTTTCGCTGTACAAATCTGTCAAGTTTAAAATATGTTTAAAAGCCACAATACAGAACCATAATACCAAAAGTAAAGAGAAAATATATTTAAAAGGCTGAAAAAAAGAGCTTAAATGTCTGTTTTGGTTTAAAACATCAGTAATCCTTTCCTTTTTACTTAATGAGGGGGAAAATGAATTTAAACTGTTAGTATCAGGCTGCAACGTAACAAAATTAATAAAAGTGAAGGGGGTCCGAATACTTTCTGAATGCACTGTATGTGTACAGTATATATATTCATCGCATCCAAAGTAAAAGGTTTTGTTTGAATAATATATGTGTGTGTACTGTGTATATTTATTATGTATATATAAATACACATACATTGCATATTTACATGTATATATTTATTTTAATGTAATATTATATAATATTAACATGTATATGTTATATATAAATATGTTTAATATATGAACATAGTATATTTTTCTAAAATATATACATGCATGTTTGTGTATTTATATATATACATAATAAATATACACAGTACACACACATATATTTTCAAAAACTTACTTTGTATGCGATTAATCATTTGACAGTACTAAAAAAAAAAAAATATATATATATATATATATATATATAATATTGTTATTAATCCAATCCCAATGTATTAATGATTAAATAATGTAAGATGTTTGAAAAATTAATTAATAAATACATTTTATTAATAAAATTAATATAATAATTTCTTAAATAAAATAAATTCAACTGAAAATATATATATATACAAACAATTTATTTCAGCTAGTTTCCAATATGACATTTTAATATAGTGATATTTTTGAATAGTGATATTTTTTTCAAGAACAAGATATTTCTAAGAAGTACTTAAGGGGATTTTTGGAGAATTGGCAGTAATCTGACAGGTGTGTCTTTTGGAAGGTCATTAATGAGGAGGATCTGCTCAGCTGGAGGAATAACTTCTTGTCATCTAAAAACTCCTTTTGATCCCAGAAACACCAGGCAAACAATGAGCACAATCTCAGCGGCTTCCTCTTCCTCTGCTAATAGTCTGGGAACGCCGTCCTGTGACCTTTAGACTGTGGAGAATAAGAAGATATAGAGCATCTAACGCTGCTTTCCTTCAGGCCCGATCCGTCACCAGCTCCAGGCTGTGGGCTTTCACTAGAATTGAGTTAAGCTTCCCTCGGCTATTTTCCTGGAAGTCCAGATTAAATCACAGCATTTTTCCATTCAGAATCTTTTGGGAGCCAAAGGCACAACTCCATGTTGTTGTTTTCATTTAGTTTAACCTAATATATGCTGCATAAGCATTTAAACGTCATGTTCGGTAACAGTTCAGCTGGATTATTATTTCTGAGGTGCTATTGTGTTTTAAAACGGGCCAAAACATTGCATAAAACACTGAAGGAGCGACACTTCGTAAAGCCGTCTGGCCTTTCTTCAGATCTTCTGTTAATATGTCGACGTCTGAGGCTCGTTTGAGCTGAGTTTCTGTCGATTCTGAGGGTCAGAGATGCTCGTTTGCTTCTCCAGATGAACGTTGTGTGAGATCCAGACAGGCATTTTGCGTTCATGCTTGAGAAGTTTCCCTGAAGCTCAAGAAAACCTTCACAGAGAGATGAGATTAAAGATATTGGATATTCATACTTTTATTACAGATGAGTGCGTTTCAAGAGGTCATGTTTTAATATTTCCCCAGCTGAAGTTCACTTCTAATGTTAGTCAAGGATTTTCAGACCCGTATGTTAATTAACGCAGCTGCTTATAAGAGCTCGGTTCTAACTGGTTAACCTGTTTCTGAATAAGAGATCCTTCAGATTTGAGTCTTAGCCCAACTAACAAATTTATCTTATAAAAATTGTTTAGAAATGTGTTGAAACCATTAAAATGTCAAATTTCCATGTCTATATAGATACAGCTGTCGTACTTCTGCTCTATTTCAGTTCACCTTTCCGGCTCAATGGCTCTGTCCAGCTCCAAAACGGCCGGACCAATCAACGAACAGAGGGCGGGCTTAGAGCCGAGTTTAAGATTGTAGTTTAGGTTAGGGAAATCTAAAACGACAGTGGACATGGAGCCACGGGATGCTATATTCCCGGTATTTGCCAACTAAAGCCCGAACAAGAAGAGTGTTAATTCACGTTTTGAATGGAGGGGATGTTGTGGCCCTACTCCCGACAGGTTTTGGGAAAAGTTTAATTTATCAACTGTTACCAAGCAGTAACAAACAGGTAAGTGTCTCCTTTCTGTTCCAGTTCTTGAATATTTTCATGTCATGCTGTGATCTTGCAGTTAAGTTGCAGTATTTCACTCGATGGTTTTGTTTTCGCCGCATACCCATATGATATAAAAACACCCACACCTCGGTTTGATTTTTGAACGTGCATTACGTGCTCAAGTTTATTCAACGAAGCCTTTTGGGAAAAAGGTCAGTTTTGATATCGCGCCACAAATAAATAAATATAGCTATGGGAAACACATCCCACAGCTCAATAACCTGAGAGCAGCTAGAGCTGAACGATTAATCGTTAAAAGATCGCGATCTCGATTCAAACACCCATGCAATCTCATTTCTAACTGTCAACCATTCCTGTGTCTATTAAACCTTTGCAAAAGTCTTACTGGAACAAATTCACTAGTTTTGAACGAATCGGTTTAGTTAGAGTTTTATTAGCCCATTCATAAACATCTAATGAATCTGCCATATAAACGAATCATTGAAATGAATCTAAACTCACTTATTAAACACTCACTACTGGCACCTGCTGGCCTTTAATTTTGTTGAAAAGTTGTTATAAGAATCTCATAATATAATTTAATGCAGTTGTATTTTCAGTGTAAATTATTTAATTTGGTAATGTAGGCTATAGGCTAGAGAACAACAATCACATTATAATAATTGAATTTATAGATCAAATGTAAGTATTTGAAATTAAAGTATTAAGATTAGTGTGAAAATGCCCTATAAAGGTAAAAAATAAAGCTATTGGATTAAATATAAAAGCATGCAGATTTATGTCACAACTGACAGAAAATTAATTAGAATATTGCTTCAGATTAAGTCATATTTGCTAAATAAATTAATAAATGATGTGTGTGTGTAAATCCCAATTTAACCCCTGTATATATATATATATATATATTTATTTATTTATTTATATATATTAAAATGTTAACTAATTCATTCAAATTAAATAATCACTTTTAAATAGACTGCAGCAATTTAATATTTTGTCACATCAATTATTTTGTTCATAATCGTGGGAGAATCATGATCTCTATTTGAGAGAAAAAAATTGTGAATCTCAAATTATCCAGAATCGTGCAGCTCTAAGACCAAAGTCCTAAGAACATGATAATAATCAGTTTTCTTGTCGTGATCAGAACGTTAATTAAAGATTACAAAAATGCTTCTAAGAGCGTTAATCAAATACAAATCATCAGGATGTTCCAAGAATGTTCTAAGAATCTTTTGTCCCAACGTCATGACAACGTATTAAATATGAAAATGTTACAAAAACATTTCATAAACTTTCCTTTAAAAATGTTTATATAACTTTTAAAGATGTTAGTGAAGGTTGTAGGAATGCTCTCTGTTAGCTGTGTTCAGCCAAAAACAAGTATGATGATGTCATTGGTGGAATTTTTGAGCAAGTTGCTAAGTAAGAGACTGTCAATCATAAACTCCCTGATTAAATATTCATGAGCTGAGTGGAGTCATTCAGCATACAGTATGAAGACTCATTGTTTCTGCTGTTTAACTGCGTTTTGAGCTCTTGGTCTGAATTAGTAATGAAACACAGTTTAATGCTCCGCTGACTTTCTATTAGTTCTGCTGTTTTCAGCCTCTCCGCTAATAAAGTTTTGATCAGATAAACATCTTCTTCTCTGAGTGCAATTGGTCTTCTGTGAGAGCGTCTTCATTCGCCGCTCCAGAGCATCTGTTTCTGGAGGCGACCAATCAGCTTTAATCTGATCTGTAACTCAGAGTCCAAGAACTCTTTAGACTTGTACAACTTTACACACTGCAGCCTTTACTAACTCTGTTTCTGTAAAGCTATTTGTACAGTATACTGTGCACAGAATGGGAATTAACACAACCTGCTACATTTGCATACAAAAATAGCATGCAGTATATATATTGTGCAGTATACAGTACCATTTAGATTTTTATATGGTAATTATATTACATTAACTTGTGTGTATGTATATATATATATATATATATACATATATGTCATTTATTGTATTGTTTTTAACAGTTGTAATGCTAAATATATTGTTTCATGCTGTGCTGATTTTAATTTATTCTGACTTCTGACAAAATTGTCAAATCATAAGCATCACCCATGAGAATGATGAAAGAACATCCACATTACAGTAATTAGCTTTTGTTTAATTCATGGAAATAGTGTCATAATGCACAAAAACCCAATGGTCTTTAAAAAGGCTTTTTTTCATGCAAAAAAATATGCAAAATGTAATATAAAAGCATAAAAGACAGATTACATAATATAAATAGAAAAAACTGTGTGTGTGTGTGTGTAAATTTTGTCAATATTAATGTTAAATATGTTGTTTCAGAATATTTGAATCTTTTCTGACTTTAATAAAAATTTAAATTGTCACATAAGCTTCACCCATGAGAGTGATGAAAAAAATACACATTACAGTAATTTGATTTTGTTTAATTCATGGAAATAATATCATAATGCACAAAAACCTTTTAAAAGATGCTTTGTTTTGTTTATGCAAAATATAATTAATCTCGTAAAAATACGTATAAATAATACGCCAAATAAAAAGAAACTCGTGGAATTGATATGCAAAACATGGGCAGATGTGAGACACGCGTGTTTGGCGTGAATATAATAAAAAGTTTTCGCGTGCATAAGACCCTAAAGTTGTTGGCGTGCATATGATACGCAGTTCTCGCGCGCATATGATAGGCCTACGCATCTACCCCACAACCCTAATCCTATCGCGTAGCATAAACACGCCAAAGTCCATTTTTCGTATACATACCTTTGCGTTTTTATTTATCGTACTATTTATCATGAGATCGGATAGGTTAATTAGTTTTCTGATTGTGTGGTGAAATGTTTATCTGATGTTTTTTGTGATTTTCTCATCCCTTTAGTCTTGCTCTGTGTGGGTGATCTGTGTCTGTTTTTCTTCAGTCGGGTCTATACTGGGTGAATAGTTTAGACAGGTCGGAACCGCCCCGTCTGAGTTTGGGAGAATTTGACGATGTTTCATCAGCATCTGAATCGAGTCTTAACCGCGTCCCGTTCCGCGCGCGTTCTGTCTCTGTCTCACGGAGTTTAATTGCCTTGGAGCGCGCGCTCCTGCAATTAAGCTGTCAGATGCTCGCGGCCCCCACGGATTGTCTCTCTCTCTCTAAAATCACACACTCAATGCATTTATTTCAGTCTGTGGGAAAGCGTGGCTGTCCAAAACATTTCGCCATTAGCGTGATTATCTCGCGTGCGTGCGTCTGTCTCTGTGCAGATGCAGGTGAAGTAGAAGCGCTGTCAGTCAGATCCGCGTTTACTGTATTAGCACACGCTGATGACAGATAGAGTCGCTTAAAGTTCTCGTATCGTACAGTTTCCTGAGGTGCACTTCTCAGGGTTTCTTATTGTTATAAGGTAGAAGCATCAATTGGTTTTACCGCTGTGTTTAAAGAGCTGTGTTCACAGCAAAAATGAAGTCTGTCATCATTTATTCACCCTCAAGTCAGAGATAGAAAGAGTCTGCTGCATGACTGGATTTAATGGGAAAAGCTGCAAAAACTCGAGTAAAACAATCAATAATCAGTTTAAACTAAGGCTGTTGGACTCGATACAGGTGTTCTTCACAGCTTCCTGTAGATCCAGTGGTCTGTGGATATTGATATGCAGTCAGGAATCGCATTTTCTGACATTTGAGTCTGATTTCAACGGCGTACATAAAGCAAATTTGCCTTTGAGCGCATTCTGTAAATACTAAAGGTTAGTCTAAATCCGGGTGATTATGGCCCGGTTTCAGGGCTTAGCTTAAGCCAGGATTAGGCCATAGTTCAATAATGACATTTAAGAAATTTGTATAAACTTGCTTTAGTCAAAACATAGACGCTGACATGCTTTAAGATCAGTCAGTGCAAGTTTATTTCAGTTAAAACAGCTCAGATTTACATTTTAGTCTAGGCTTAAGCCTTGTTTGTGAAACGATTTTATCAATGTTATATACACATCGTCATATCGCCCAGTCCAATAACTAGTCATCGTTTATTTAAAAACATTCAGTTATGGAGAATATAAGATGGCAAATATTTCATTTATGGGTTGACAATACAATATATAACATTACAATATGATTTTACCACAAAATTAAACTTTTTAACACAAAATGATAATCACAAATCCATGTTTTGTCGCCTGGAGGTCATTTGTTTCTGTGAACTGCAGGGATCTCTTTTCTGCTTTCAGCAGTCTGTGAAAATATTTCTCTTTTTTGAGATGTGTGTGTGTTTTCTATCGCAGAATTCAGAGCAGAGAAGAAGATATTTTGAAGAATGTTTTTGGAATGTTTATCACTTTGCAAACATTACGATACTTTTGAATGTTCTACAAACATTTAAAAACATCAGAGGGATGTGTAAATGACATTTAAGTGCTAATGTTTTCAGAATGTTATTAAAGGTCAGATAACTTTTACATGAACATTTTTTGTTGATGCAAACTTTTAAATTGTTAAACTTAGCTTGAAGCTTGTACAGGATGGGCCGCTTTACAGTTGAGTTTCAATAAATGCATTTTTTTTTGTGTACCGGAGAGGACAATTTGAGTCATGAGTGTTACAGCGTGTTTTATAGAGCACTGAATTATTTAATTTCAAAAATATTTCTCCTCTGATTGCTTTTTAGCACTTTGTGAAGGGGTTTAGTCTCTTGAAGAGCAGAGGAGAGAGCGCTGAGACGCTGGGCTTTAGATCAGAGCAGCTCTGTTTTCCCTGCACACTCTCTCTTTGTTCAGTCTCAGTGTTTTCATCGCTGTGATTCATGGCCGTTCAGTCCCTGTGCCGTTAAACTGAGACCAGAGAAAACCAGAGAGCCAGCCTTTATCACCATCATCATCACATATCTCTGACCCCAAGAGATCCAGTCTCTCTCCTGAGTTTGTGTTAATCGTCTCATCTGGGCCCTCGCTGGTGCTGCATGAGTGTGTGTGTGTGTCACTCTTCCACTGAGAAACACTATTATATATATATATATACCCTTATATTTCACTGCTCACATACATTTCAGTGTATAATATGCTATCGGGACATACTACTTTAATTTTTAAAAAAGCAGAAAATAAAATGGAAAAAAATAAGGTGACTGTAATGGTAATAACAATACAAACTGAGCAAAAAATTAATAAAATAAGCAAAGTACAAGACATACCATGTCATAAAAATGCATCTTGTTATTATAAACCTCGTCATGTACTGCTTGCAACATTTGCATCTAGGTAAATTGCTTATTATTTATTATTATTCCAATTTTAGTTTATATGCCTTACATTCCTCTCCAACTAAGAAAGTCTATATACAAACTTCTGTAAAATGGAACATTACATTTGATCAATTTGCAAACATGGGAATGTTTTCGTAACTCGCTGGGAACATTAAAAAAATGAGCATATTTTGATTAGCTGGAAAGTTCAAGCGGCAACGTCCTCAAAATTAGGATCTAATGTTCTTCAATGTAGTAATCAAAAGTTATGTGGTCTAATATTATTAACACATTTATGCATTGTATAAATATATACTTTGCACAAAAAAAATTACTCGTTTTAGTTTGATGTTCATCAAAGTTTTTTTTTTTTTTGTGGTTATGCTGTAACAATCCAATTTATCATTTTGCAAACATCTTGAGAAGTTACTTTTGGATGTTCTGAACATTCTGAAACAGAAAGTAGCATTTAAAAAACACCAGACCAGATATTTCTGAAAAGACCAGATACTTCTATTAACATCACTGAAATATAGTCTCTCTTTTTTCAGCATACTGTGATTTGGGACGCAGTGTTCAGGTTAGATTGTGTGTAAATTGGAGTGAAGTTGCTCATGTTGTCTGTAGGTCAGATTGTGTGTTAGCTCCAGCAGACAGACAGACGTCTTCACACGGTGACTCGACGGTGATTTACCGTATGCAGGGCTGGTGTCTTAGATGTTGTTCTCCATCACGCTCTTTCATTCGGTTTAAAAGCAGATAAACCAGTGCTTTTATACGCGACATCACGGTGCAGCAATTACAGCTATTCAGAGACACAAAGCCAACAATCGCAGGACATTTACATATCTGAGGTTCACAGCAGCAATTACTTCAAGGGGCTCACAAGAGCGCCCACCTGGATTCAAACCCAAACAACACCTTAAAGTATTCTCTGAAGAAGAGAATCCCACGACAGCAGACGGAGACACGCTCCCGTAGCGCCACCAGCGGGTGAGACCTTCCTCTGCCGAACACTTCTGGATTCAGCTGAGGAGAGACACTGGAAAGCCTCCAGCTCCTCAGACTGTTGTGAAGACATTCTGTGCTCGGATTGACCGAGATCCCAAAGACTCTGAGCAGAAGTCACAAATCTCTCAAACATGTCCCATGAAATGGTCAGTTGTATGACAACTCTTACCTCGTTTGGTTAATAAATGATGAATTTCGTAACATCAACACTGTTATTCAACTGAACTGAATCTGCATTTTGATCTGAATAACGATATGAGGTGAATTTAATTTGATAATTGATGACAATAACAATAATACATTTTACATTTTAAGTATTTAACCGAACTGAATCATACGGAAATTGGTTGGTCCGACACTATCGTCTGATATAAATCAGCTGAAATTGAACTTGTTTCGTAATCGAATTGTTTCACAATTGACAGTAACTGAACTGAACTAAATTGACATTGAACCAACACTGAACTGAATTATTATTCTAGTCTTCTATGAAGATGTTTTACAGCTGAAATTGAATTCTCTTTAAAACTGATGAATTTTGCAACATTGACACTGTTATTGAACCGAAGTGAATCAACATTGAACTAAACTGATCTGAATAATGACAATATTGTCTTCTGAAGAGCTGCTTTTGCAGGCAAAATTGAATTTTTTTCATAATTAATTTTGCAACATTTACACTTACTGAAATAAATTGAATCAATTCAACTAAATCAAGCCGAATTAGTTTCAGAATTGATGAACTTTGACAGTTATTGAACTGAACTGAAACCAAACCAAACTGAATATTAACTCTATTAACGTCTATAAAGATGCTTTACAGCTGAAATTGAATTTGCTTGATAATTGAGGAAGTTATTAAACTGAATTGAATCAACATTGAACTCAATGGAGCTGAATAACAACACAACTATCTTCTCTAGATCAGCTTCTACAGCTAAAATGCAATTTTTCATAATTGATGAATTGATACTGTTATTGAAACAAATTGATTCACCAATGAGCTGAATAATGACTCTATCATCGTCTGTAAAGATGTTTTACAGCTGAAACTGAATTCTCTTTATATCTGTTGAATTTTGCAACATTGAGACTGTTATTGAACTGAAATCAATCAACATTGAACTAAACTGATCTGAATAAAAAAGAACTTCTTTCATGACTGATGAATTTTGCAACACTTCCGTAGAGCCACTTTACAGCTGAAACTGAATTTGTTTTATAATTGATGAAGTCATTGAACTGAATTGAATCAACATGGATCTGAATATCAACACAACTATCTTCTGCAGATCTGCTTCTACAGCTAAACTCACATTATTCATAATTGATCAATTTTGCAATATTTACTGAAATAAATTGGATCATACTTAAACTAAATTAAGCTGAAGGGTTGAGCAGCTTTGCAGCTAAAACTGAAGTTATTTCATAACAAATGTGTGAAGCTGCTTTGAAACGATCTGTATCGTGTAGAAATCAGTGCGACTTGACTCATTCGGGCCTGTTTTTGTATCCTGGGGGGTTTTGATAAATATCTGAGAAGAGCTGATATTTTCTGTGGACTCTGTGGTGTTTGTTATTCTGCAGGGCTCCTCCGCAGGTTCTTCTGTGTTTACCTGAGCAGTGACCCGTCCACACACTGATCTCAGGGCGCCTGGGAAGCGTCTTGTGCAGATCTTGTCGTCCCGGGGCGTCCCGTGTGAGATCTGAGCATCTGTGTGCCGCAGGACATTCGCAGCATCTGCTCAAACACAGCAGAGACCCGGAGCGCGTGTTATGTGTTTTAATCAGCCGCTGATGTGGGCCAGCGCTCGGATAAACTCACACCAGCTGTTCTCATTTCTCTCGTCTCTCACCTGCTGCATCACACTGCTTTACCCTTCACTTATTAATCTGCATCGGCTTCCATGAAGAATAGCTGAAAAACTATCCTCACAGTTTGTTACTTCATCAGATTTGGAGAAATGCAGCATTGAATCACTTGCTCTGCAATGGATCCAATGGATGCCGTCACTGGAAGAAGCATATTTATAGATTTTTTTATTTGTATATTAGCTAGAAACGGATTTGAAGTTAAAATCGTCTTAGTAAAGAATTTGTTTTGGGGGTTTTTTGGCTTCTCAAAATGTTAACTGATGGACTGGATGGGTGTGGATTACTTTTATCAGCTGTTTGGACTCTGATTCTGACGGCACCCATTCACTGCAGAGCATGTGATGCAAGCTACGTTTCTCCAAATCTGATAAAGACATAAACTCATCTATCAACCAGTTAAAATAAAGATTTTTAAATGCTTTTTTTTAAATGCTTCTGCTCACCAAGCCTGCATTTATTTGATCCAAAGCACAGCAAAAACAGCACAATTTTGAATATTTTTTTACTATTAAAATAGCTGTTTTCTATTTGAATATATTTTAAAATGTAATTTATTCCTGCACTGTAAAAAAAAAAAAAATGGCAGCTGTGGCTGCCAGTATAAAACCGTGAAAAATACAGTATCAATATTTTTTATTGTTTTACGGTTTTATGTTAAATTTACAGTTACATACCGTAATTTCTAATAATGAACCATAATAACTGATATAATATTAATATACCAACCTAGTAGTAAGTAGTAAAATCTATTTTGTACCTTTGAAATACACTAATAACTACCAAATGCAGGTGGTGATGAGAAAATCACATGATGTACCAAAGCTCATCACAAGTAGCTTTTAAATAGTAATATATATAGAAGGTGCTCAGTGTCACTCATACAAGCACTAAACACCATCATGGTAAGAATTATTAAACTGAAATGTGCATGAAATGTTCATTTAACAACATTACATGTAGCATACAACCTTAATAAACATAACGGATACAAAAAAAAACTAAGAAGAAACATCAAATTCAAGCAAAATTTAAAATGTAATGCAGGGAATTCTGGGAATGTCAGTTTACGGTGTTTCCCTGTAAATTTACCATTAACCATTTAACAGGTTTTTAACAGGTCACAGTTTTTTACCGTTAAAATCACGGCCATTTTTTACAGTGTGTGATTTAAAAGCTGAATTTCAGCATCATTACTCCAGTCGCATAATCCGTCTATAATCATTCTAATATACTGATTTGCTGCTAAAAAAAACATTTATTATTATTATATTATGTTGAAAACAGTTGAGTAGAATTTTTTTCCCCAGGTTTATTTAATGAATAGAAAGTTTGGAGGAACAGCATTTATCTGAAATGAAAATCTTTTATAACATTATAAATGTCCCAATTTTAAGCATCATTGCTAAATAAAAGTCCTTAAAAAAGAAATTGTACTGACTCCAAGCTTTTGAATGGTATAGTGCATAATGTTACAAAAGCTTTTAATTTCACATAAATGTCGATTTTTGAGTCTTTCTGTTCATTAAACATGATGAAATGCAGAAAAAAATGTACTCATCTCTTTTAAATAGTGATAATAAACAAGCAAATCAGTATATTAGAATGATTTCTGGAGGATCATGTGACACTGAAGACTAGAGTAATGATGCTGAAAATACAGCTTTGATCACAGGAAAGTATTGTGTTTTAAAATATATTAAAATAGAAAGCAGTTATTTTAAATAGTAAAATATTTTACTGTTTCTGCTGTATTTTGTATCATAAATGCAGGCTTGGTAAGCAGAAGAGAATTCTTTAAAAACATCAAAAGTCTCACAGTTAAAAAGCTAGTGTATATCTGGGATGGTATAAATGTGAACAGTACTGTCTTGCTTTTGTTTTGATTGTGTGTGTGTGCAATCTTTACTAACCAGACATGACACGTCTTCTAAGTGTTCTCTTGATGTGTGTGTAATGTGTGAACGTGGTACAGTTTGGGGTCAGTTTGCTGGACTCTTGTTTTGTCTGATCTTCACATTCTCCTGTAGTCTGTGGCCAACCAAAACAGCGTTTGCTGGAACAACAGTCTCTGAATTCCTGAGCCGAAGACTCAAGACAGTTTTCCTGCAGAACTGGACGCTGATGTTAAATGTCCTGAAAAACAACACATCTCATTTAGATGATTCATATGAAGCATTCAACAAAACTTTTCATTTGAGGTGCCTTCAAAGATAAAACTGAAATGTGTGTATATATATATATATATAATTTTTTTTTCTTTTCTTTAATTAAATCATATTTAAATTAGTGCTGACAATCCAAATCATGATAATTATAACATAAATAAAGATTATGTGTGCATAAAGTTTTAATTAAACCAATTCATGTGTTTATTTTTATTAGCTGTATTTCTTATGATATTACACCAAATATTATTTATTAATTTTATTTTTTAGATGAATTATATTTTCCTTTTTCTTAAGCACTTACTTTAATTATTTTAGCACTTTAAGCCAAACTAAGCAAAAATTAGAAATCTTGGAAACCAGCTGAAATAAAATAAGTTTTTTTTACACGTCATAATAATTTTATTTTATTTGTTTATTTTTATGTCATTACAGTTAATGCGCTAAATAGATATGGCTGATCTGTATGCCACAGAAAGCTGGTGCTGATGAATTTGGTGCCTTTGAGAAAAACAGGCAGTGTTTTGTGTTTGAGTTGTGATTATTTCCAGATGAAACGCGTGCGCACACACACACACACACACACACATTCCAGCCCGTCAAAGAGGGAGGAGAAATAGGTAATATGTTGAAGGAAAGGGACAACAGGAGACAGATGGGTCCAGACTCTCTCTCTCTCTCTCTCTCTGTGTGCGTCTGTCTGTCTGTGAGCTTCTGCTTATTTAGTGCGGACTGAGAGAAGAGGAGAAGCAGCATGACAGCTCTCAGGATTCTGTCTGTGTCTGCGCTGATGTGTCAGATGTCCATCACTGCATCTCTGCACTGGAGGAAAGGTACGACTGCTTACTTCAGATCCTGTAACACGCTCCTGCTTAAATGACTGAAATGAACACATATGAACAGCTCCAACAAAGTTAGGAAACATCTCACAGTTCTGACCTTTTTCTTGCAATTTTGAGTTTATTTTCATCAACTCAGTATTGATATAAACCTTTCCTTTTTTTAAGTCAGAATTGTAAGATTAAAAAGTTGCAATTACCTTGGGCATGCAAAAAAAAATCCAAAGTTGGAAAGTCCAAATTTTGAGACATAATTTCAGAATTCAGAACAATATAGTCAGAATTAAGATGTAAGCTCACAATTTTGAGAAAACTGCAAGAAAGTGAAATAAAAAGTCTTTAATCTTTTTTTAAAAAAAAATTTATGGGCTTCCAAATCAGAGTTATTATCGTTAACTAAAACTAAAAGCATTGAAAACGTTATTAAAAGCAAAAAATAAAACTGGCTTAAAATAAATGAAATGTTTAAAAATATATATTTTATTTTAAATAGTTGACACGAAATACAAAACTATAACTAAAATTGAAACTAAAACTAAAACTATAGATGTTAAAAAAAAAAGACAAAAAAAAAAAAAAACACAGAACAGCATAACAAAAAACTGAACCAAAAAGAGAACGGAAACAGAAATTGTAATTCAAAGTCATCTCGATGGCAGTGTGTTTGACCTGCAGCCAGCGCTGGAGTCTGTGACCTCTGGAGGAACAAACAAACTCATCAGTTTGTGGATGTGAAGAGCTGATCACGTGAGACCTCATGCATTTACACTGAGATCTGCAGTGAGCGCTCGGAGGAGTGACGGACGGGGGGACGATAACGGCTCCGAGTCTCAGTATATCTGCTCTAGAGTCTCTGCTGTCCAAGGGCACGAGCTGGGCCTCTGCCGTCCGCAGTTGGACTCAAAGTCAAGCGTTTTTGGAAGGTTTTGCTGGGATTTTGTGAGCTGTGACATCAACCGCTAACAGAGATGTTCAGTTCCTCCAGAGCCTGTGGGATGTTCACCTCCCAGTAATTTGGCGACGCGTCCGCCGAAGCGTTTCTGGCTCATGAGTCCTTTAATCAAAACAAAGTGCTAATGATACGCACTGTGAGTGTGTGAAATCACTGGAATAAACACCAAATGAAAGATCTTCATTGGATCTTTGGACTTTTGAGTCAGGAACAAGAAATGTTCTTCCAGTGACGTTAATATATTTTTCGTTATCTGGTCTTTAATAATGCTCAAATGTTCTGTATTTTTTTTCCTGAAATGCTTTAATTGGATTTTTGTCTAACATTTTTTAAATGTTTAATGAATGTTCAAAAGTAATATTTCATGTTTGCGAATGATAAAAAGCAATGTTTGCACATCCAAGAAAGAACTTTATTGTTTTCAGTTAAAGTTATTGTATTTTTTTTTTATATAATATAAAATATAAGAATATATAAATGTGTATACATGCAAATATTTAAAATATATATATACACTATGTGTGTGTGTGTATATATATATATATGTATATATATATATATATACCGTACACATACAAAAACCTTAATTTTGGTAAATCATTTGACATCACTATAATATGACCAATCAAAAGTTTGGTCTAACATTTTTTTTATATTTATGAAAGACGTCTCTTCTGTTCACCAAACCTGTATTTAATTGATCAAAATACAGTCAAATTGTGAAATATTATTACAATTTAAAGCAGCTGTTTTCTGTGTGAATGTGTGTTAAAGTGTAATTTATTTCTGTGATGTTCAGCTGTATTTTCAGCATCATTACTCCAGTCTTCAGTGTCACATGATCCTTCAGAAATCATTCTAATATGCTGATTTACTGCTGAAGTAACATTTCCAATTATTATCAATGTTCAAAGTTGTGTTGCACAATATTTCTGTGGAAACAATTCCCAAAAGTAGAACATTATAACGTTATAAATGTTTTTACAGAGACTTGTGATCAATGGAATGCATCCAGAATGAAAGTGTTTATTTCTGTGAGTGTGTGGTTCATCTCTGAGGAAACACATTGAACCTTACTGAGGAAACTATAAAGTGTTTTCCTCAGAAACACTTTTTGGTGAAGTCACATCATCCAGACGCCTGCGTCTCATTTCCATGGAAGTGCTGTGGTTGGCTTGGGCTCGGCTGTGTTTATGGGCTTTTAAAGGTCACTTTAGAGGATCAGGAGGATCAGGTTTGTGAAGGTGAGAGTCTGAAGACCCACCGACACACATCTGCAGCCGATCGGTGCACAGATGTGGAATGTGTGTGATGTTGGTGACATCCTGAGCTGATCAAACACGTGACCAGCTCCCGGCGACTTCAGCTTGTTTTAAGCTTGTTGTTCCTAAGAGTTTCACAGCTCTTGCATATTAGTGCTCTTTTTTTTTCTTGATTTTGATTGTTTCCACTCTCCTTTTGGATAAAAGCGTCTGCTAACCCTTACCAAAAATAGTACTCTACTCTGAAAAAATTCAATAAAGCTTACTGTAAAAAAACAGCAGCTGTGGTTGCCGGAATTCGTCTGTAAAAAATACAGTAACAACATTTTAGGTTTTACGGTTTGAAGTTAAATTTACAGTTAAATACCGTAATCACATCAACTGATATAATGTTAATATACTAACCTATTAAAGTACTGAGTTCTGTTTTGTAGCTTTGAAATACACTGATAAGCACCAAATGCAGGTGGGGATCAGAAAGTCACATGATGAACCAAAGCCCTTTTAAATATGAACATATATAGAAGGAGCTCAGAGTCATTCACACAAACACTAAACACCATCATGATGACACTTATTACACTCAAATATACAATAAATATTCATTTAACAACATTTCATGTAACATACAACCCAAATAAACATAACTGATAAGAAAAAACTGAGAAGAAACAGTTATTTCAAAGAAAAAACATCAAAATTCAAACAAAATTTGAAATGCAATGCAGGGAATTCTGGGAATGTAAGTTTACGTCTTTTTTTTCTTCCTGTGACCATTTAACAGGTTTTAAAGCAGCATTTTCACCATTTTTTACTGATAAAATCACTGACATTTTTTAGTGTAGCCTATACTTCAAATTTATTTGATTAAATATACTTAAGTAAAGTATATTTTTAAGTATCACTTTTGTAAGTGTACTATTTCAGTACTCTTTGGGACTAAATTGGCCCACTTTCTAGTATATAAAAGTATACTTTTAAGTATATTTTAAGTATAACAGTAGTAAGCTTTGAGTATGCAACTAGTTTACATGTTTTAGCTTGTACTGCAACTATACTAAACGTGAACTTATAGGTATACTGATAGTTTACTAATTAAATACTTGTAGAATAATTTTAGTACACTCTGAAGTATAGTCACAGTAAACTACTTGTAGTGTACTAAAATGATACTACAAGTATTTCATTAGTAAACTATCAGTATACCTGTAAGTTCACGTTTAGTATAGTTACAGTACAAGCTAAAACACTGATGTAAACTAGTCGTGTACTCAAAGTTTACTACTGTTATACTGTTTAGTCCCATGTCACAAGTATACTACTAGTACTACTATTAACTCTTGATTGGTGACATTTTAATTCATAACATTACGCAGTTTTGAGGCTGTTGTATGTCTGATGATCGTGTTAGATTGCATGTGGAAGCATCTAAGCATCTAACAAGTATTGCTCATATATATTTAGACGTTTTATAAGTCAAATATACTTAAATGACATTTTGAGTATATCTCTGAGAAGTACATAAAAAGTAGACTAAAAGTATTTTTCCCTATTTCTTAGTTTAGTATAAGCCTACTAGTAGCACACTTGAATAAACTTCTTTTTCGTAAGGGAAATGACCAAATGTAAATGTAATGTCATGAACTAGTTGTTTTGGTGACTAAGAACCCATCCATACTGAGTTGATATCATCCTGCATTACTGACAATCAGAGATGTGTGTTTTTGTGCTGCGGGCCTGTAATGCAGATGTTAAACGCAGCTGTTGTGATAAAACGAGACCAATATCTTCCAGAAGATGCTGAACACATGTGCTAAAACATGAACAACACTGAGACAAAAAGCTGTAACTGTAATGATAATAGACTTCAAATAAGCTGTTCGTTATTAACAGAAAAATGAAACATGAACAAAGGCCTAGTTGTAGGGTAAAATTTATTTTCTAAATCTAATTTCTTAAACATTTGAAGACCCTTTCTGTGTCACAAAAGCTTCTTTGTTGTGAAAGAAGGTCCTTCAGATCATAAGAGATGGCTCTTTGACTGAATGGTTCTTTTTGGAACCAAAAAAACGGTTCTTCTATTGCATCGCTGTGAAGAACCTTTTAAGCAGCTTTTATTTTTAAGAGTGTTGGACAGTCTTCTGAGGCAGCGTAACGGATTACAGACCTACAATAGAATGAGCTTTGGTGATAACTAAATAATATTTATTTACTATAATATTGATTTCTTGCTATAAATATCATTAAAAGTGCAAAATGTTAGTCAGAAATATACATTTACATACAAACTGACCACCAAACACAACCTTTCAGATGCCATTTATATTTTTTTAGCTCAACCATCATGGATTGCATCACATGGGATTATGGGATATCAAAGGCATCTATGCTGCCTTCAAAAATACGATCAGAAGAAGATGAAAATTCGTTCATCTTCAGAACACAAATGAAGATATTTTTGATGATATCAGAGAGCTATCTGACATCAGTGGCTCAACTTCAGTTTTGCGACGATATAAGAATATTCAAAGAACATTTTTAATTATTTGCTAAACATTCTTAAAACATTTGTTTTTGTTTCTTTTGTTAACTGGGAAAGAATAAATCCTAATTTAAAGAATCACATTTGATAGTTACCCTTTCAGTCGAATCACTTCGACGTTACATATGGGATCTCGCATGAGAGACCAATCGTCTTCGAGCCGTT
>JAUMHE010000046.1:873021-887615 GCA_032359235.1 Enteromius mattozi | reverse complement strand
CATGCGAGATCCCATATGTAACGTCTCCGTTCCCTCCTTCAGGGAACGTGGGTTACATTCGTAACCTAGACGTTTTTCATTGCAATACCTACATTCTTCTTAGTTCTTAGGGTTTTACATTAAATGTTTTGCTGTTAAATAAATGTTTATTGCATTGTTTTAGTGTCATGTGTTACCAGGATGCTGATTTGTGTATGAGTTATGTTGTTTTATATATTTGCTTGTGTTGAAGTTTAATTCACTGTGCATCTTTCCCTTTATCTGATTATTTTGAGTTTGTTGTATTTTATAAAGATAAAAAGCACAATTAATTTTTTTGTATCAATGAAATATGGTCAGTCTGTAAAACTTGAAGTTTTGCTACCGTATTTTTTACGGTAGAGTTCTGGCGACCTCAGCTGCTGTTTTTACCGTAACTTGCATTATTGTTTTTCATTAAACTGGCCCGATCCAACATAAACAACCCTCTCAAACACCTGCTTGTGCCTGAACATTAACAGGTGCTTTAGTCTGAGAAGTTATTTAGAGAGCACTGCTCTGCGGTAGAGAATCAAAACCAGCAGCACTTGTTGACTCGCTGTGAGAATTTCAGTGTGTGATCAGTCACATAACACATTACCCATGATCCTCTCTGTCTCTCAGCTCTGTTCCCATCAGCCTTCAGAGTGAAGCGAGGGACTCCAGCACTGCTCAACCCCACGTTTCAGAAATCAGCGGAGGACGCCAGCCTTCTGTACGAGGTGTGCAATACTGTCTTATAACAAAGAAAAATCACAAATACAGTATTTAATAAGTCAACTCTTTCTCTACGACTGCAGAGAGATTAAAATAGAGATTCTAAGGCAACATCAAACAGCGTTTGTAACCCATTTACTTTAGTAAATAATTTAATGAGATTATTGAGTAAGTATTTGATGTTTCAGTGAGACTTTTGATCTAGAGATCAGGGTTATTATAGTGAACTAAAACTGAAACTAAAACCCATAAAAATATTTTATTTTAAATTAAATAAACTTGTAATACAATAAAATATTAAAAACTTTAGATTTTTATAGTGAAGTAAAAATAAATAAAAAGAAAAAATATTTGTTGTTTAAAAATAAATTGTTAAAAACTTATTTTATTTCATCTAGTTTCCGAAGCAAAAAATCTTTTTCATTTAAACTGTTCAAATAACTAAAATTACTAAAAGCCTAAATAAAATTAAAAGGAATGCAGAAAATATGAAAATAAAAAATATTAACAAAAATTGTCATGCATCTCAAGGCCACTAAAATATCACTAAACATTTTAATTTAGTTTAACCTGATTAAATAAAAAGTCAATTATAAATAAGTAAACATTGATGAGAACTAGACAAAAATGTAACAAAAAATAACAATACACTACAAAATTGCTAAAAGAAAACTTGTAAAGAATAAACACATTAAAAGAAACATTAATATCTCAGGAACTACAATAACGCTGCTACAAATCTCAGCGTCTCAAACTATATTCAAAGTGTCTCCAAGATAGAAATATATGCAATCAAAAGATTTTTATTTCACTAAAGGTACTATAGCTGTCTCTGGGGCAGTACCTTGTCAAAAGGTACACTAGGTTCAAATATGTACACTTTAAGTACTTAAATATACCTTTAAGGTTCTAAAATGGACACTTTAGGTGCAAACCGCCCCAGTGACAGCTTTTCTACCTTTATTTCTGAGAGTGTTGAGCTCAGAGAAGACTTCTCAGTTTCCATCAAGACTGACTTGTGTCTGTGTTTATTTCTCGCTGGGAGTTTTATCAGAAGCTGAAGTTTCTCGAGCACTGAAACTTAGATGTGTGTTGTTTATCTGCAGTGTTTAATGTGCTCTTCAGCATCTTTGCTTGAATGAAGGAAGTGATCGATAGCTCAGCTCTTATAAGCTCCAGTTTACTCTGTTATTGAGTTGTGCTGAGCTCTGCAATCTCCTGCGCTGTCAGATCCATCAGACGCACCAGATCTCTGTTTAGATTCAATACCAAAACATAACAAAGAAGACATATTAATATTCCAGCGGTGTGAGCCTGCATGATATCAGACACAAACTAAAGCCTCATCACACGCTGAAGACAGATTGAAGGAGACGTCAGACTGAAGTCTCATCACAGATCAGAATCATAACAGCTGTTTTATTGAGTACTTCACTGAATCAATCTCAGCCAATCCAGAGCTAATTTCTGCTTCTTTTAAAAGATGCTAAATATTCAGTAATATAACTGCACTGACACTATTAGATGAAAACAAAACTAAACTGAGCTCCTCTGAACTGTATAATGTTCCCTCAAAGTTATGAACAGATATTCGTCCAAAATATCTGCTCGTTCATAATCTTCTCCAAACCTCAAAACAAAAACATTACTCCTACATCATTAATGGGACATGTTTTCTGAAATGTTAGTTGGATGTTGGTCTGTTTCTTTTTAGTTATTTAGAACATTCAGTAACATCCTCATAATGTTCGGAGAACATACAGAAATAAGGTTTTCATACCTTGTTTTTTATACCTTGTTATACCTTGGAACGTTCCATTGTATCATTTAGCAAACACAATGAGAACGCTACTTTTGAATGTTCTCTGAATGTTCTGAAACATATAAACATTTAAAAATGTTAAACACATTTAAAGACAAAACATTTCAGAAAGAAAATTTCATGAACAATGTTTAAATATCATTCATTTGTGAAAAAGTTATTACTGAATGTTCTGTGAACGCTCCAAAAATGTTTTTTGTTTTTTTAAATGTTACATTCCACTTTAGAATTTTGCTAAATTTTGGGAATGTTACTTTTGAGTGTTCTCTTAAAGTCCCAAAACAGTTAAATAAATAAATTAAAAAAATAATAATAAAATGTTATATGAGCATCCAACTAAAACGTTTCAGAACAAAAAAAATTCCAAAATCAATGTATAAATAACCTAATGTTTTTGTGCTAATTTTGAGAATTTTGTTAAAGACCAAATAACTTAAAGCTGTGAATTTAGTGTTTTGTGTCATTACATTGTTTAGAGCTATAATATATATTTTTATATATAGCCTATATATCCTCTGTAGAGGACATCAGGATTAAAAACTGCATCCTTTAACAGGATGTAAAAAACATGCATGAATAGACATGGAAAGGCAAAAAACAATGGGATTTTTTATTAAATCAATTTTCTGGATTATAAACTTTGTTTATAGATGATTCTCAACTGTGTTTAAAAATATATTCTTTGATACACCATTTTGCATTATGCAATATGTGTGTAAAAATGTCCATAAACGGGTTTTCCAATTAAACACAATGTTATACACTTTGTCTAATTTGCATATTAATGTGTTTTTGGGACAGCATGTTGAGAAAAAAAAAGAAGTGTAATAATGGGAGTAATAATTGGCAAGATTCTCATAATAATATAGGCTACTAATATTTCATAGGAATACTGTTGTGTCTCCCAAAATGCATAATAAACATGCCTTTAGTCCTGGTGTCCAGTGGACATATATGAAATGATGACCTGTTTCATAACAGGAAGTCATATTTTGATTTGAAACCTTTGAACATTTGAAAATTAACCATAATTAAATGATAACTACAGTACATTTGGTATCTCTGAATCCCTGAATGTGCTCTGTACAGGACATCCAGATTTCTAAGAGAAATTCACTACAGTATAGCATCCACTACAGAGTCAAACACTGTAGCTGGGTCTCAGGAGGATATAAATCAGTGAGAAGAGTCTCTGTGGTTTTGTCTGACAGGTGCTGTGGTCAGGAGGGTACATGGACTCGGCGGACGGGACACTTCACATATCGGATCAGGAGCTGGCGTCTATGAAGAAAATGGAGCTTCTGGAGGTGCTGTGCGAGGACGTGCTTCCCAGAAGCCTCTCTGAGATCCGGCGGCTCAGTGCTGAGCTGGAGAAGCACCGGGGCTCGCTGAGGCTGGATGACTTCGAGCGCACCGTCCTCACGATGGTCTTCACTGCTCAGAGACTGCCACACACCAGCCCCGGCCACCAGAGGGAGCTGTGGGCCGACACGCTCCTGAGACTCTACAGAGCTATTAAAGAAGACCTGCGGCCTACAGAGGACTGACCCACAGACTGACCACACACACTCTCAGAGGAGAGGAGCGTCTCCTCACATCAGAGCTACGAACAAACCTTCCTCCAGCCATTCATTCAAAGTGATCTGGGTATGGATGATGTCAGCGTGCTTATTAACTATGCACACAGTGATTGGCTGATAGGAGAGGGGAGAAGATTTATTCATAGAAGTATTGTAGAGTGCAATGTTATGCTGCCATATTCAAGTAAAAATAATTAAAACAAATTAATTTCTACATTCACATAAAGATTTTAAAATGCAGTCTGTCACTAGATAAACAATATAACATGTCATGAATATGTTCAGGTAATTGTCAGCCTCTATGCTTCTCGAATATATATATACAAAAAAAAAGTGAATATGTATATAAAAAGCCTTTTAATTCATAGAGTAGAACAATCAAGCGAACAAACAACCAAAATGGCTGATAGTAAGACATGTAAAAGTAAAATAAAACCAAACTGGATGCATGAACAGCTGTTAAGTCTCGAAAATTTGGTTTTGTGATAACCTCCAAACCCTAAAGGTGATACCTTTTTAAAAGTTAAATAATCGTCAAATGTTTCTAAAATGTTTCTATTTTGAGACAGATTGCCATTCTCTGATAGTTGTGAGTTGGTCTGGGTGAGTTAGGATTCCTCATCATTACTCCGAACCTTTCACGGATTTTGGAGCTCTAAGAGAAAACATTTAGCAGTCCTAAATTGATTTGCTCCTAAATCGTCAAGTTAGAAGCTACTTTTAGCCTTAAGATGTTTTGTGAACACGGGCCCTGGTCTTTAATAAGATTATCAAATCATTAGCACGTTATAGTATTCATTGTTGATGGAAGTTTTTCTGAAACATTTGGAGGTTTGCAAAACCTTTTTAATTACATTGAGATACATTAAAGCTTGTTTTTACAAAGTAATGTTTGCAAAATGATAAAAGGGAACATTCCCTTAAAAAAAAAAAAAAAAAAAAATGAATGTTAGGAATGTTGAGAGAACACTGAGATAATCTGGATTGTTAGCAAAACATTACTTGAACATAATGTTGTTGGCCGGGCTTCTGATCGCAGATATTAGAGGAAAAACAATGCTAAATGCAGCTATATAATCATATATAGAGTCAAATTAGGTGATGTCAATAATTGCAATGCAATTTATATTTATTTTACATATTATTTGTAAAATTAAAAATAAATAATTTTGAAAATGAATGGTTATAAATATATTTTAACTTGAAAAAATAAATAAATCTGTAAAATAAACAGATAGCAACTTTTGATTCTGTATTTGATAAAGTTGATAAAAAACATAGAAATTCTAAAAAATAAAATCAAAACACCCCATTCTCAAAAAAGTACATTTCACATAATACTTACAAAATAAGAAGTAAATAATAAAAATAAATAAATATTTGATATTGATTTAAAATTAATAGTTGAACTGATTTTTAGTTTAGATTGCAACTTTTCAATTCTGTGATCCTGTTACAGTAATTTTCCACAAATAAGTTGTTAAAAAAGCACAAATAAATAAAAACAAAACACCTTATTCTCAAAAAGGTGAACAAAACAAAAAGATTCACAACAACAACACTTACAAATAATGGTGTTTTTTGTTTGTTTGTTTGTTTTTTATAGTTGAAGTAGGTTCTTTAGAATAGATGGTTCAAATGTTCTTTACACTAATAAGGCTGATGATACACTGGGCAACTTTTTGAGCAATGTTGCCATAAACGGTAAACCAGGTGAGACACATGGCCCAATACTGATCTAAATTATCCAGACAGAAATGTGTCACCCATTCTCAACTGAAAAGTGCCCAAGCAACAAGTTGCCCAGTGTATCATAAGCCTAAGAAGAAATGTATCTTTTAATAAGAATTGATCTCTGAAAGGCTCTTTCCCGAAGCAAACCCGGTTGAGAAGCACTGCCTGCCCTGGACTTCTCTAATTACAGGGTGGTCAGGTGCATCTTAAGAACTGTGTTTGCATAAGTTCACCTTCACAAAGGTCTTTGCATAAACGTGTTGTCGGTGGAGTTGATGGCACATTATGCTGCAGAATGAGCTCTGGTGTCCTTGTGAGGCTTGTCATTTTTCCTCAGATAATGCATCTCCTAATAGAATCATTATCACGTCCTTGACCATGTTTCCCTGCCATTTCACCTGGAAATATTCCCAGTGGCACATCAAAACCTGCTCTTCGCTCGCCTGGAATCCGTGTTCAGGAGGAAACACTGCAGAGAATGTGACTGATATTAAAGCTAAAACTTCACAGCGTCTTCACTGCATTAAACAAGCCCACCTACACGAGACAATAAAGGACTGGGGTTTTCATTTCACCTGTGTTTTATTGAACACCTCAGGCAATGTTTCAGCATCTGCCACCTGAGCAAAAGCATTAAGACACACTTATGAGAAAGAGATGATGATGATGATGAACAAATGAGCAAAACCCAGTGGATCCAGACTCATGAATTCTTCCAAATGTGTGTGTGTTTGTCACGTGTCAATAGCGCCATCTGCAGGCCACGAATATAAGAGTTTTATGGCATTATAATAAAAACTTTATATATAGATTCTGCTTTTTTTCTTATCAAATGTTTCTCAGGTTTATAACACTTTCTGCTGTAAAAATTCGTTTTTTCAACAATGAATACGTACGATTATATGTTTTTTTAAAGAAAAAATATTTGTTTCTGCGAAATAAATACAATAAAGGTGTATCTTGTATGATTAGCAAGCTAGCTACCTAGATATTAAAATAAATAAAAATGACACTAAACGAATCTCAAAGTTTACATTGTTGTAATATTATAAATGAATGCAATATACGCACATAGTTCATTAATGACACTGTCTGAAGGGTTACAGAAACATGAAATATACATATAATATGAACTTGCGTACAAGCACAGGTTTAAGCTACATATAGTACGTGTATTCATTTTAGGGGTTAGGGTATATGTACATGCTATATGTATTCATCTAGGTCTAGAATTTTATCAGTTTTATCCTCGCGTATTTTTGAGGTGAAAAATATTTGTTTTGATCAGGCACGTTTGGGGACGCCAAAATTCAGGGGTCCTAATATTGAAAACTATCAAGCGCCGTCATTTACAGACTAAACTTATGAATATTAACACAAGCACATGAGGTAAGACAGACATTTCATTCAAAACACAACAGTGTTCATATAACTGACAGAAAATGTCTTTGTTTCTATCATTTCCACCTGTTTGCGGCATAAACGTGTTGATATTTGACGTACGAGCGGCCTCAAACAGCTAACGGCTAATGCTAATTCATAAACACTCAGTTAAAGCATCAAATCGCTTCGTTAAAATGCTTGTTTTTCTCTTATATATGAACCGCATATTAAAAAGTTATATTGTATTGAGATGACAGTAGCAGACAGAGTTTATCTGGTTTATTTAGCCGGGTTTTGTTAATGCAGATGTTGCTGATTGTTTTTATTTGGTCGATGTGTTTGTTCCTTGTTTTTGTTTTTTTATCGTTGTTGTTACTGAGAGTCTTTATTGGGTCATACAACGGCATGCAAAGTAGGATACGTGTGTGATTGTGTTTTAAGAGTGTTTGTGCGTGGTTTGACATGGTTTCGAACGGAACCGGAACCGGAATGCGTCCGTATTTGAGCCTAACGTTACCAGTTCAGTTCTGTTCCTGCAAAGTCTAGTGTTAATGAACCACTAACTTATTAAACACACCTTAACGTGATTGACAGGTGTGTTTGCTGAGACCATCTGACCTGGACTTTATGCATTACATGAAATAACCACGGCATGGCCAAAATGTGGGGTATACAACCAGAGCAGACTGGGATGATATCCCATAATGCAGTAGTGCAGTACAAGTACAGATTATCCAGAGTGACTGACATTTTTAATGACAATTAATGAATTTGATCTGATAGTAGTTTTTAAAATTTGATCAAAAGTGCAAAACCTTAAAAAAAAAAAAGTATACTGTGTAGATGTAAATATAGATATATATATATAAAATGTTGATTAAAAGTGGAAAGTCTATATTAAAAAAGTGTGCAGTATATAGTACAATGGGTTTTTTTTAATGCAAAGTTCTTTAAAAATGTAAAATATTTTAAGAACAGTATGCCATGTGCAAAATTTGATTTCAAGTGCTATATATATATATATATATATATTTTTTTTTTTTTTTTTTAATGCATGGAGTAATGTTTAAATGCAAATTTCTGATTAAAAGTGCAACTGAATTAATGCCAAAGTATTGAAAAAAAAGTTCAATGAAATTATTCTGTGCAAAATCTGATAAAAAAGTGTCATATACAACATTTAATTAGAAGTACAAAATCTTTTTAAAAGATGCTGTATACAGTATAATATTTTTAATGCAAAATTTAATTTAAAAATACAGTGTATATATACATATATGTAAAATTTAATTAAAATATTTTTATATACAGTATAGATTTCAATGCAGAATTTAATTAAAATTATAAAAAAATAATTTAAAAAAGTGTACAGTGCAGTATGCAAAACACAACCCTTCATCATTTGTTTATTTGTTTTATTGTTGTGTTTTGCAGTAGCAGCATGCCTGCTGAACGAAAGAAGTCCGTCAACATGGAGGAGAGAGAGACGGGCTCCTTCAGCAACAAGGACAGAGACGCAGACAGACAGGCCGCCGCATCCCGAGACAAGAGCAAAGATGACACCAAGATGAGCGGGAAGAAGGACGGAGGCAAGATGGCGGACGAAAAGAAGAGACGGGCTGAGGAGGACAAGAGGAAGAAGGAGGAGAAGGAGCGAAAGAAGAAAGAGGAGGAGAAGCAGAGGGCAGAGGAGGAGCAGAAGAAGAAAGATGAGGAGGAGAAGAGACAGCAGGAGGAGCAGGAGAGGAAGCTCCAGGAAGAGGAAGCCAAACGGCAGAAAGAGGAAGAAGCTGCACAGCTCAAGTAAGAGGGATGGGCAATATAGCAATATATTTATATACAATTATATTTACCAATATAAAAATCTGAAATATAAAATATGATTAAATATAAATTAAAAAATGCAGTCTTTTTAAAGAAAGTTTAAATTGTTGCAAAAAGAAACCAAGTTCTTTGAAAAACATAATTCTAATACAGCATTCTCATTAAAGCAGGTGCAATGGTATTACACAGCACTTGAAAATAGCCCCAAGCAATTTCAGGCGCTGCGTAATATCATGGCCATGGTACGGCAGCAAAGTTCCTCAAATATTACACTGGAATGACAGCATAGTTTGTATATGGGAGTTGGATAAAAAAAAAAGAAGCATTTTCCTTAAACAAAAATTAAATTAAAAGCTGAAAATATAAAATCTTTATTTAGTTATTAATAAAAATATGATGCGTTGTAATCACAGTTGGTTGTTTGTGTGTCATCAGGGAGAAGGAGGAGGCTGAGCAGCTCCAGCAGGAGGCCTGGGAGCGTCACCACGGCCGGAAGGAGCTTCGAGCCAAGAACCAGCACGCCCAGGAGACTCGTCCCGAGGAGGCCTTCTTCAGCCGTCTGGACTCCAGCCTGAAGAAGAACACGGCATTCGTCAAGAAGCTCCGCACGCTCACGGAGCAGCAGCGCGCCTCGCTCTCGCAGGACTTCGACTCGCTCAACCTCAGCAAGTACATCGGCGAGGCCGTGAGCTCCATGGTGGAGGCCAAGCTGAAGATCTCAGACGTGGGCTGCGCCGTGCATCTCTGCTCCCTCTTCCACCGGCGCTACACCGACTTCGCTCCGCTCCTCCTCGCCGCATGGAAGAAGCACTTCGAGGCCAGGAAGGAGGAGAAGGCGCCCAACGTGAGCAAGCTGCGCACCGACCTGCGCTTCATCGCCGAGCTCACCATCGTGGGGCTGTTCACGGACAAAGAAGGCCTGTCGCTCATCTACGAGCAGCTGAAGAACATCATCGGCGCAGACCGAGAGACGCACACTCACGTGTCTGTCATCATCAGCTTCTGCAAGCACTGCGGAGACGATATCGCCGGGCTGGTGCCAAGGAAGGTCAAGAACGCCATGGAGAAGTTCGGCTTGTCCTTCCCTCCCAGTCAGATCATCAACGCGGAGAAACAGCAGCCGTTCCAGAACCTGCTGAGGGAGTACTTCACCTCCCTCACCAAACACCTGAAGAAAGACCACCGAGAGCTGCAGAACACCGAGAGGCAGAACAGGTCAGCAGAAGCAAAAATCTTCCATTTACACTGGAAAAAGTGTTTGCTATCTTTGCATTGGCGCTGCAGAGTTCTGATTCTGTTTCTGATATAGTAAAACTAGCTTCTAGGGGCCATCATTTCTGAAAGTTTTTGTTCTGTGTCTTTCATAGCGTTTAATTGTGAGTCTCTAAGCATCTTTTGTGTCAGATTCATACATTTGATTAATGAATTCAGTACGGATAATATGTTAGAATCAGACTGTAAAATATATTTTAAAAAGCAACAAATATTTAAAAAATAAAAAGTATTTCAGCTAGTTGTTTCAGCTATAAGCGAATTGTTTTAAATTTTATGCGAAAATAGCTACAAATGAAATTAAGAATAGAAATGTAGACATGTTAAAAAATAATAATAATATTAACTAAACACCTAAGAAATGTATTAAAATTTTAACTTAAATGAAAATAGAAAACTGCTTCAAAATTTTAATTAGGAATTTTAAAAATGACCAAAACATTTTAGATTAAAATGAAAGCAGAAAACATGAAAATAAAATCTAATAAAAAATATGAATAAAAGTATAATACAATTATATTGTTATATTCCAGAAGATCGTTTCATGTTATCCCTATATATTAAATATATTTATTTATAATGTTATATATTTATATTCATATAATTTAATGTAAATATTGTCTAATTACATAGAATAAGTATGTGCATTTATATAAATATATAAATATACATAGTAAACACATATTATGCAAACAATAACGTATTTTGTATGTAATCGTGATTAATCATTTGACAGCACTGAACGTATGAAAACAGTTATTTAATATATAAGCATAACATGAAATGAACTTCTGGAATATAACGTGTGTTTATATATAATAAATAATATTTACACAGTACACATATTATGTAACCGAAATAAAACATTTATTTAGTTTTTAATCGCAACTAATCGTTTGACAGCAATTTAAATGAATCCCTCTCTGATCCATTTACTTAAATCATAATGAGTCATTGAATCAGTCCCTCTGATCCCCTCAGAAATCTCTTCTGTTTTTATAAAAGGGTTATTGAATTATTCACTTAACCGATTGATTCAAACATGCAGATTCAGAAACAGTGCAGTGTGTTGCTTCAGCTTTGAGCTTGTTTTGACTGATTGTGTGAGTATTAATAATAATGTTGTGTGTGTCTGTGCAGGCGTATCCTTCACTCTAAAGGAGAGCTCAGCGAGGACAGACATAAGCAGTACGAGGAGTTCGCCACCTCCTATCAGAAGCTGCTGGCAAACACACAAACACTGGCTGATCTTCTGGACGAGAACATGCCTGAGCTTCCTCAGGACAAAACCGTGCAGGAAGGTGCGTCGGTCGACATCACTTCCTCTGTGTGAGGGTTTGTCTTGGCATGTGCTGATTTGTGGATTTGTGTGGCAGAACATGGCCCAGGCATCGATATCTTCACCCCGGGGAAACCGGGAGAGTATGATCTGGAAGGTGGGATCTGGGAGGACGAGGACGCTCGAAACTTCTATGAGAACCTGGTGGATCTGAAGGCGTTTGTACCTGCAATCCTCTTCAAGGACAACGAGAAGAGCAGCCAGACCAGCAAAGGTACAGAATTATTCACTAATACACTGCCATAGTATTTATTAATATTTACAATTAGCCCATATATAACTACACACACGCATGTATATATTTAAGAAAAATGTAACGTTTATATATTAAATACTTATTTTTGATTATAATTTATATAGAAATAAATAATATTTCATATATCAAAATATATGCTGTGTGTATTTATATATAAAGAATACATAAACACAGTACACACATATATTATGTACACAGACTTATTCTGGATGCGATTAATCATTTGACAGCACTATTTTTTTAGTAATTGTTAGTAATTTCCTTTTGAATAGATTTTAAAAAATAATAATTTTTATTGCTTTCCCCCATATTTAGCATTTATGTTGTTTTAATATAATTATAATTTTTATTAATATTATAAATCAGTTTTTATTCATATATTTTCTGTTTTTCATTTACATTTTAATTTTAGTCAGTAATTTTTGCTAATTTTATATGATTAGTTTTTAATTAGTGTTTATTTTTACTTTTTATTTCATTTTTTTGGGGTGTTTTCATCAGTTTTAGTAGTTTTGTTTATATAGTTTTTTAAGTATGTGGCACTTTATGTGGTGTGTGATGTTTGTGTGCAGAAGGACGAGAGGGAAACAGCACTGAGGAGCTGGAGATGGAGTTAGAAGTGCTGGACATCACTGATGACCCGATAGATCTGGACACAGCTGATGAGAATGAAAGTGAAGAACTGGCCAAAAAGATACTGGATGAGCAAGGTAAAGATGCTTTCTTAATAAAACACACTGATCAGTACACCTCCTAAACCTCCAGAGGGCGCTGAAGGGGAAGTGCAGGATCTTTCCAGCAGCCCGATTCTATCTGTGTTTTGCTTTTGTCCTCCTTTAATTCTGTATATTATCATAAGTCAGTGTTTGAATTATGTTGTGTGTGTGTGTGTACAGAGCAGGAGGATGAGGAGGCCAGCACCGGCTCTCATCTCAAACTCATCGTGGACGCTTTCATCCAGCAGCTCCCAAACTGCATCAATAGAGATCTGATTGACAAGGTAATGAATTAAAGCACACACACACACACTGTTTGAATAATTTCAGTACTTCAACGTAGAACTTATTCAATTGTAATTTTTATTACTTTTTTTTTTATTATTAAATACTTTTATTTCATGTTTAGATTTTAAGATTTATGTTCATTTTCTTTTATTAAAAAAACTATTTTTATGTAATCACTTTTAGTTTTAGTAATTTTAGCACTGAAATGTCTTTTATTTCAGTTCTTATTTGAGTTATAATAATTTTATTGTTTTTATAATTTTATTAGGCTATTCATATTTCTATTTAATTTTTCTTTTCTATTTAAAATGTTTAATTTAGTTAGTCATTTTAGTGTTTCAACTTTTTTTTCAGTTTGTTTTTCTTTGAAAACTTTTTTTTATTAATGTTTTCACTTTATTGTAGTCATTTTCTTATGTTTTTATCATTGCGATTGTTGAAAATTTTGATCTTTTTTTAATTGATTAGCTTTTGTTATTTCAGCTTCATTTCAATTGCCTAAAACCTTTTTTTTTTTTTTTTTTGATCACATTGGGGCTGATGGGTTGTCATGCCTGTTTTGTGCTCAAATGTGTTTTTAGGCTGCTATGGACTTCTGTATGAACATGAACACCAAGTCTAATCGCAGGAAGCTGGTTCGAGCTCTTTTCACGGTGCCCAGACAGAGGTGTGTGTTTACTGCATCTGTAGATGTGAACACTAGATGGAGCCAGGACTCCAGTCTCCAGTCATTTGATCTCGTCAGGTGTTGATTCAGATTGTTTGAGTGGCTGTGCATTAATAATCTCACCTCTGTGTGTGTGTGTGTGTCAGGCTGGATCTGTTGCCGTTCTACGCTCGTCTGGTGGCCACTCTGCACCCGTGTATGTCTGACGTGGCTGAAGACCTTTGCTCGATGCTTAAAGGAGATTTCAGATTTCATGTGAGTGTGTTTTGACAGCTAAAGGCTACCAAATGAGGTATTTTAGAATCGGGATGCTCTAAAATGTTGTCTTGGTCTTCAAGTCACCAGAAACAAGTTTCACACAAATATCAGATGAAAGTGAGAGTGTGTGTGTGTGTGTTACAGATCAGAAAGAAGGACCAAATCAACATTGAGACCAAGAATAAGACAGTGAGGTTCATCGGGGAGTTGGCCAAATTCAAGATGTTTTCTAAAACAGACACACTGCACTGCCTCAAGGTGAGCTGATGACACCTACAGTGTGTACTAACTAGGGATGTCAGCACCAGTGCTTCACTATGAAGTCCATACTAAAATAAAAAATGCAATGATAGAAGTCTCTGTTATTTTGATTAGTTTGTATTACATATCTACTGTAAATGAATGAGAGGGTTCAATGTATTGGAACTATTTTTCTTTTAATAGCTATTAAAAATATTTTTTGTTCAATGAAATTAAGCTAAAATAAAATATAAATATTAGATCAAAAATAAAATGAGAAATGTTAATGCAATTAATAAGAGACCTAACTGAAAACTAAACAAACTAACCCCTTTTGTTTTGTTACCTATAACTAAAACTAAAACCTTTGTTACTTTAAAATAAAATTAAAATATAAAAAGTGATATATGTATTTCTTATTTTAACTTGAAATACTGAAAATAACTAAAAGGATTCTATGGACATAAAAATATCTTGAAA
>JAUMHE010000046.1:861874-872921 GCA_032359235.1 Enteromius mattozi | reverse complement strand
ATATATGTATTTCTTATTTTAACTTGAAATACTGAAAATAACTAAAAGGATTCTATGGACATAAAAATATCTTGAAAAAAAAACCTAATAAAAATTACATAAAAGAAATTAAAATAAAGATGTAAACAGAAAATATTAAAATATATTTAAAATATTAACAAATATATGAGTATCTCAATGATACCAAAATCACATTGGAACTAACTGATAAAAGATAAATATGTTTAACTTGAAGTACTAAAATAACTGAATTCAAAACTGAAATTACAAAAAAAACAACAAAATAACTAAAACTTGGAATGTTTTGTAAAAATGTAAAAAAAAATCTTGAATATTACTTGAAACTATATTAGTATTTCAGTGATAGTAAAATTACACTGGAACTGATGCATAAAATAATTTTAAATTGAATACCAAGCGTACTGGAATAAAAGATACTTAGTAAATTGAACCTAGTAAATTAAAAAATAAAAATGTAATTAATTTTTAATACAATAATAGTATCAGTAATACTAAAATAGCACTGGTTCAGTAGCATTTTATCTTTGGTGTGAAATTAAAGTTCATGTGCTGAGATTAACATTGACTGTGGAAACTTTGGTATCCTCATATCCTCAGTACAGTCATTTATTCCAGCATCTCTAACCTTCTCTCGCTCTCTCTCTGTGTGTGTGTGTGTGCAGATGCTGCTGTCTGATTTCTCTCACCATCACATTGAGATGGCCTGCACGCTGCTGGAGACGTGTGGACGCTTTCTCTTCCGCTCACCGGACTCTCACCTGCGCACGAGCGTCTTACTGGTCCGCATTCACACACACACACACACACACTCATACACCCCTGTATCTGCCCTCTTCATGCCGTTAATCACGTGTGTGTTCACAGGAGCAAATGATGCGTAAGAAGCAGGCTCAGCATCTTGATGTGCGTTACGTGACGATGGTGGAGAATGCGTATTACTACTGCAACCCTCCGCCGATGGAAAAGACGGTGCGCAGGAAGAGGCCTCCGCTGCAGGAGTACATCCGCAAACTCCTCTACAAAGACCTGTCCAAGGTCACCACTGAGAAGGTATGAGGTGAACGCAGGGACCCACATCATGCTAAATATCAACATATATTTATTTATCTGTGGCCAAAAGAATTTTGTCACTTGAAGTACCTTAAAAATAAAACTTAAAACTGTGAATGAAAATAAAACTTGTTAAAACTTATAAAAATTGTGAGTTATATTTACAGAAAGCAATCTTTATAATAACTGAGACTGTCAAACACCTCAGTTCAGCACAGGTTAAAAGAACAACAACAAATAAAACATATATTTGTAATATATAATATAAAATATATCAAATTAAATTAATAATATATAATATAATGTTAACAATTAATATTAATATTAATAATATATGAAATTATATACAGTTAACATTTTAGTTACAATACTAGTCTTTATATTATCTAAACATACATTTTACATTTATAATTATATTACAATAGATAGATTGCTGCAATAACTAATATTATTAAAATGTTTTAAATACTTAAAAAACACATAAAAAAACATAAATCTATTATAAAAAATATATTAAAATATACATTTTATTATACTTTATTATAAAATTATCTATTGTTTAATAATAGTGTGTTATACCTTTAAATATAGTAAAAGTATAGATACATATAGAAATATGTATCCTGTTATTATATAGAATTAGTAAAATATCTATTATACAATAATAGTGTATATATATATATATAGTGTATGTATATATATATATATATATATATTTTTTTTTTTTTTTTACATCTAAAATGTTTACATGTATAAACATTTATATATTTATATTCTTATATTGTATATTATATCTAAATATATTTAATGTATAAAAATTTGGATGCAATGAATCGTTTGACCAGCACTGTGTCCTGCATGTGTGAGATGAGTTTTGTTGTCTGTAGGTGTTGAGGCAGATGAGGAAGCTGCCGTGGCACGACCCTGATGTGAAGAATTACCTGATCTGCTGCATGATCAACATCTGGAACGTCAAATACAACAGCATCCACTGCGTGGCCAACCTGCTGGCCGGTCTGGTGGCATATCAGGAGGACGTGGGCATTCATGTGGTGGACGGCGTGCTGGAGGACATCCGCCTCGGCATGGAGGTGTGTGCGTGCGCGCGTGTGTGTGTGTGAATGTGTGCACACGTACAGCCCATTACTTGATTGCATTGCTTCTAGTCAAGTCATTTATTTCTATAGCACTTTATGCAATGTAGATTGTTTCAAAGCACCTTTACAGTAATAAACAGGAAAATTATTATATTGCAGAAACATAATTAATTACAGAACATTACCATTATTCATACAGAAACATTGTTTAGATTCTGAACTGAATTTAATTTAAGCTGTAAAGCAGAAAGTAGTGTAATTTTTCAGATCAGTTAAGTTCACTGTGGATAAAATGTAGTTCAAATATAAGATTTTTTGCATTAAGTCATTATTTTTGTTCCAATTTTACACATTAAGTAAAAGCATTAACTCTTAATTACAGATATATATCACATTTAATCATTTGTGTGTGTGTGTATATGTGTGTGTATATATATATATATATATATATATATATATACACATACACACTTCTAGTCAAAAGTTTTTAAAGATATACATCCTTCTGCTCGCTAAGCCTGCATTTATTTGATCAAATACAGTAGAAAAAAAGCAAAACAAATCCATTAAAAATAGTGAAAATATTTTTACAATTTAAAATAGCTGTTTTGTTTATGAATATTTGTCAAAATGTAATTTATTTCTGTGATCAAATCTAAATTTTCAGCATCCTTCAGAAATCATTCTAATACACTGATTTGCTGCTCAAGAAACATTTCTGATTATTATCAATTATTTAAAAATATTTATGATGCATTGATTATTCAGGATTGTTTGGATTATTTGGATCTGTTTAGTACTAATATAGTAACTCACTCTATAGTAACTTCTAATTATAGTAACTGGTTATGTGATGTTAAAAATAGAGGCATTTAATTGTGTTTGTCAGTGCACTTATAATAATAGGAAAGCAAAGACTTCAATGATGTCAACAGCATAATATGATATGAATTCTATTTCAGAATCTAATGCTTGAATTGGAGATTTGTTGCTGTTTTAGATGCTGACATGTGTTTGGTTCTCAGGTGAACCAGCCCAAGTTTAACCAGCGGCGGATCAGCAGTGCTAAGTTCCTGGGCGAGCTGTATAACTACCGTATGGTGGAGTCAGCGGTCATCTTCCGCACGCTCTTCTCATTCACCTCGTTCGGCGTGAACACGGACGGCTCTCCCAGCCCGCTGGACCCTCCCGAGCACCTGTTCCGCATCCGCCTGGTCTGCACCCTGCTGGACACCTGCGGCCAGTACTTCGACCGCGGCTCCAGCAAGAAGAAGCTCGACTGCTTCCTCATTTACTTCCAGGTGAGCGTGTGAGAGGTCTCCTGTGATTGGTGCTGAAACCTGGGCTGTCCGTAGAATAAAGTCATGAATGTTTACATCAATCTGAACACATAGATGATAGTTCATGATATGATAATTAAATTCCACCACACCAGAATAATATTTGACAGTAATATTGTAAAAACAAAAAATATATAATAAAACATATAAATATACTTTAGAAAATAGATGATAATTATATATAATATTATATAATATATTACTAGATTGTATACATTTTTCATATTTTAAGAAATAATACAGTGGCAGCAAATTACTTTTCTTCATTCTGAATCAATTTTTTAATAGCTCTTTAGATATTATCCTTCATTTCTATTCACATTCCTATGAAAAAGCAATGTCTTTATCATAACTTGCCTCCCAAAAATAATTATACAAATTAAAATAATAAAGATTGCATTTGCGTAATGTGAGTGAAGACTATTTTTAGGTGCATGTAATAATTTATTTTGCGTTGTGGCATTATTATTATGACAATTAAGCACATTAAGTAAATGTATTACTCTTAATTACACAAATGTGTCGTTGTTAATCATATGTGATTTGGTTCTCAGTTATTCACAATGGTTCATTTTCCAAAGTTTTTGCTGCTTCATATTTTTGTGAAAACCATGATGCATTTTATTTTTTAGGATTCTTTGATAAGTGTAAAGTAAAAGAAAAAAACAGCATTTATTTGAAACAATAGTTTTGCAACATTGTAAATATCTGCATAACTGTTGTCAACATTTATAATAATCTGAATAATCTGTTTCTTGAGCAGCAAATCCGTATATTAGAATGAAATAAATTACATTTCAACGCACAGTCTCATATAAAATAGTTATTTTAAGTATTAATAATATTTCACATTCTTAGTGTTTTCACTGTAATTTATTTTGATCAAATAAATGCAGGCTTGAGGAGTTAAAAAACTCTTATTATTCCAGACTACAGATATGGTGTCCAGCGCAGTGAAGCTGTGTTTATTTGTGTGTGTTTCAGAGGTACATCTGGTGGAAGAAGAGTCTGGATGTGTGGACTAAAGAGCAGCCGTTCCCCATCGACATCGAGTACATGATCACAGACACACTGGAGCTGCTGCGGCCCAAAATGAAGCTGTGCTCTTCTCTGGATGAGGCCTGTGGTCAGGTCACTCAGCTGGAGAGAGAGTTCCTCGTCAAGCTCGGTAAAACATTTGTGTGTCTGTCTGAGTGCACTTGTATAGCTATCATTGTGAGGGCCGGTTTGAGTTTTAGGTCATCAGAGTGAGGACATTTTGGGCTGGTCCTCACTTTCTGAGAGCCCTTTAAAGGCCTGTTTGAGGGTCAAGACTTGATTTTAGGGGTCAGGTTATAATTGGGAACAGGGTAGGTTTAGGGTCAGGGTTTAGGTAAAGCACTTAGTTCTGATGGGTAGGGTTAGGGTCAGGAGCTAGTGATTACATTGAGTCCTCACAAAGATAGCTATACAGAGTTGTGTCTGTGTGTGTGTGAGAGAGAGAGAGAGAGTGTGTGTGTGTGTGTGTGTGTGTGGTCCATGGTACAGCCAGAATCATACAGTATGAGCATTTCTTTGATCATATTAACAGTATATACAAATATAGTTCTTACTGATGGAAATAGTGTTGCTGATAATCAGTGAATGAAGTACTTTCTAAATGAATGGCGCTTCATCTGTTATTGAACTTCCTAGTATTTCATAAAATATCATATGAATACTTTTATTTGCAAAAACATCTTTTTTCAATTTTCAAAAATCATGTTTTTTTTATTATGCTATCATTTTTTTAGTTTTATTTTATTAGTAAGCTGTGTTTTTTGTTTTACCTAGTCAAATAACCCAACTGCAGTTTGATAGATTAATTTGAATAATTTTATATATATATTTTTATACGGTTTTTATAAATATATAAGTTTTTTTATGTATTTGTAATTATTTTTATTTATTTATTTATATTTATAAGCTCAATTAAGTTTAATTAAATTTAATTAGATTTTTAATCATTTTGTTTTTTTGTCTTTTTTTAGTATTAGTGTTTAGGTTTAACATCTTTATTTCATTTTTAGTCAGTTCTGTTTTAAATGTTGACTTCTAATGCAATTTTCTGTTTAATTTTTAATAACAATTGTTTTTTTTTATATTAGTATGTTGGTTTTGTTTATGTTTTAAATGTGACATTATTTAAAAATGGTAAGTAGTGTGATTTTGGTGTATTTAGTTTGTCACTTTTATCTTTTATATTAGTATTTAGTTGTTTTTTATTCTGTTTTAGTTCTGTTTTCTGCTTCAGTTTTATTTCACTAAAGGCAATGTTTCAAATTTGTGTTTAGTTATTCATCTTCCTTTTAATTAATTCAATTTATTTAACAGAAATGTTTTTAATAGTGTGATTGATCTTGATATGATATATATGATTCATAACAGATGAATCAATCAGTCTGAGGTCAGTGCAGAAGTAGTTAATCATAACTACAACTAAAGGCTCAAGCTAAACGAATATGAAACAGAACAAATGATATTATAAAACGGTTCAGATGGCATATTAACTGTGTAGCAGACTGGTTTAATAACCGAAAGCTAGTGTGTTTTGCTGAAGTCCGACAGACCAAATGTGTCCATATTTGAGGAAACACCCACATACCGTCACACCACCCAGCCCTAGTGTGTGTGTGTGTGTGTGTGTGTGTGCGTGCTACCGTTCTTCTTGTTTTTCCACTGTTTCTGCTCTTCCCGTCGAGCAGCATTCCTCACACAGACACACACAGGTTTGTTTCATGCGTTCGGTCTCTGACACTTCACGCCTGACGTGTGCTGAGAGAAACACACACATTCCTGCAGTGAGTGTAACAGTATCAGTATTAAAGCAGCTCAGACCCAGAATAGCTCTTCAGGAATGCTGTCATGTGTGTGTGTGTTGTCCGGCTGGTTTTAAACCACAGTCACTCTGTAGTGCCGGTTTATTTCTGTCCCTTGTGGTCTGGTCGGGTCAGTAGCAGCATTCCTGTGTGTGTGTCCAGGCCTGGAGAAAGACGGCCGCTCCTCCAGCGCCATGGGCGAGAACGAGCCTCTGGACGAGGAGGATGACGATGATGAAGACGAGGGAGGAGCCGAGACTGAGGAGCAGTCTGGAAACGAGAGCGAGATGAATGAACCCGAGGAGGAGGTGAATGTTTTTCAGATGTGTGATTGACAGCTGTAAACCCCGCCTCCTCTCTCATACAGTATAGCTTACTCTGGTTTATAGTTTAATGATGATGCACAGAGATGAAGAAAAACACACGTGAATCACTAAAAAATTACATTGAATTTTATTTGCAAATGAGAAAAAAACACCACTTCAATTGTGATTTTATTTATACACCTATATACACACATTACATATATATATATGTATGTATGTATGTATGTGTGTTATAGAACATTTTATATTTAAAATGATACATTTAAATAAATAAAATTCTATGCATAAAGTTATATAGAAATCTAAGTTTAATATATAATTTAATATTTTTTTATATTATAATAATAAAAGTTTGTTTATAATTATATATATTTAATTATTTACCAAATACCAATCATTCATTCACACACACACACACACAAACACACACCGAACACAGTTATTGTATTAATCATATTAATGTTATGCAAAATTTAAATTACATCAAATGTATAATTGTATATGAAATAAGATTTATATATAAATTCAATTCAATTCAAATTTATTTGAATAGCGCTTTTCATGATACATATCATTGCAAAGCAGCTTATATATATATATATAAATATATATATATATATATATAAATATATATATATATTCATTCAATTAATGTTTCTCAGAAAAATGCATTTATATTAATTTAATAAAAATATATAACATTTATATTATTAATTTATGTGTGTATATATATATATTTTTTTTTTCTTCCAGTTAATGTTATACCTTTTAAATAAATGTAATAATTAAATATTAAATATTATTTAATATAAATTACAAAAAATACTTTGATATAAGTGTTTATGTTCATTTATAAATAAATTGCAAACACATTTATTACACATATTTTAAACATACAACTTAGCCATTTTAGTTTTCTTCCTGTTGTCTTACGATAAATGTGCTTTAAAAAAGTAAGATATTTCACTTATTCTTGGAGACAAATTGATGTTTAGCAAGACAGATTTAACATTTATGCATTATTTAATCAGCTCAACCTTGTGTTTTGTCGCACTCGTGTTCAGGAGGGCTCAGAGAATGAGGAAGAGGAGCGTGAGGAGGAAGAGGAGAACACAGACTATCTGACCGACTCCAACAAGGAGAACGAAACGGATGAAGATAATAACGTGAGTGTGCAGTCAGGCTGAGGCGGTGTTTCTGTGAGCTCCGAGCTAACGCTGATGTTTGTGTTCAGGAGGTCACTATCCGCGGCGGAGGACTCAAACACGTGGCATGTGCCGAAGACGAGGACTTCATCCAGGCCCTGGACAAGATGATGCTGGAAAACCTGCAGGTGCACAAACATTGTGTTTTAGCATCCAAAACTCCCCTCTGTGAAAACTACACTCGAAAAGCAGTCAAAAAAGAAAAAGTGTGCTCTGTTCAAGTCATACGCTCTATTTTTATATTACTTCAGTGGTGTATTTTTGGTTTTAAAAACTGTGGTCACTATGACCACTTTATATGGAAAACAGCTGCTTCAAGATTTTCTACTATAAACCACAAAAAATAACAGCGTTCAAGTTTGAAATAACACAAGGAGGAATAAAAAAGTACCGTTTTTTTAGGTACTTCACGTTTTTAGCATACAGCTTTCACTGAGAAATTATGCAAGAAGTTTAATAACAATTTAGGGACAATGTTGCAAATTAAAATGTTTTTGAATTTCCAAAACTAAACAAAGATTACTGTTTCATAAAAAAAAAATTTTTGTCTTACCAGTTTTTTTATAATTATCTCTGAAATTTACTGTTTTTAAACAATTAATCTGTATTTTTAACAATTATATTTTAATAATAATTCGAATAATTTATTAATTAAAATGATTTAATCATATATTTTGTGTTTTTAAAAGTATTTCAAGATAAAATTTAGTTTAAGTATTTAAAAAATTACAAAATTATAAAGCAGATATAATTCCTTGTTTAAATAATTTTTTGTAAAATAAAATAAAATAATTTTATTTTAACATTTATTTAATTATAAATTAGTGCAAAGTAAATTTATAAATATTTTTAAATATAAATAAAAAATAAATGTAGAATATGCACTAAATATTATTGTGTATATATATTCTATATTACACTATATATTCCAGGTTCATATCTGAGTTTATTCACAAATATCTTTAAATGTGAGCTGTATAAATGTTTCTGTGTGAGCAGCAGCGCAGTGGAGAGGCAGTGAAGGTCCATCAGCTGGATGTGGCCATTCCTCTTCAGTTAAAGAGTCAGCTGAAGAAGAGCCCAGCCCCGTCCTGCACCGCAGACACAGATGCAGACATCAGCGACACCATGCAGTTCGTCATGCTCACACGCAAGGGCAACAAACAGCAGGTACAGCGCGTGTGTGTGTTGGAATGGTTCAGGTCTGCAGGGTGTGTTCAGGATGTGGCTTTGAGAGTGTAAACTACACACACACACACACAGCATCTTTGTTTTCATTCTAACCCTTCACAGTCTTTCGGAAGCTTGACTTTCATTCTTGACATTCAGAAACTTGTTTTCTTTTTGTCTCTCTCACTACATTTGTGTCGCCAAAGGGGTTTTAACATATATCTGTGTGAGGAATGAGAAAGTGTGCTGAAAGGTTCCAATATAATAAAAATAGTACACGTGAAGTATTAATCTCTACAGTTAGTATGTAAAATAAATTCAGTTAGTTTAGGTGCAAACTACTTCTGTGATCTTTTTTTTTTTTTTTATAAAATAATTTAAAGGGATAGTTCACCCCAAAATTCCATCATTAATTACTAAGTTTTAATAAATAAAATTAATAAGTAAAAAAAAAAAAAAGAATTTAAGCTATGAGAAAGTATTCTAATTACAAATATTGCCTTTAATTCCTTTTATAAATAATGTCATTGTTTTTGTTACTTTTTAATACTTTCTTAGAGCCAAGTAAAATAGTTGAATTAATTAAAAACCTAATTTAAATGTAAATTCAAACAAAATCATTTAATTATGTGATATTTCTGTTATTATTTTATTTATTTTTTTGTTGAAGTATCACATACTTTCTTATAGCTTAATGTCTTAAATAAATATAAATAAAGATAGAATAATTAAAAATAAATTAATTGAAAATGTATTTCAAACAAAAATACAATACAATAAAATATATATAAAAAAAGTATTTAAACAAGTAATTGAAGGTGGTATTTGTCCTTTGTTAAAATACGTTTTCAAATACTTCCTTAGTTTAATATCAGAAGTGACTTGTCTTTATGAATAAAATATAAAATACAAATTTTTTAATCACTAAAAAAGTAGCAAAAAAATAATTAAATGATTTAAACACAGAATGAAAGGTGATATTTTTGTCATTTGCTTGTTAGAATGTGTTCTGATAGTTGACACTGTGTGGTCTGAAGACTCTCTCTCTCTGTGTGTGTGTAGTTTAAGATCCTGAACGTGCCGCTGTCGTCTCATCTGGCGGCGAATCACTTCAACCAGCAGCAGGCGGAGCAGGAGGAGCGCATGCGCATGAAGAAGCTGACGCTGGACATCAATGAGCGACAGGAGCAGGAAGACTATCAGGGTGAGCTTTGTTTACACTTAAAACCATCCATAACTACACTAACAAACTCTGTCCACAACTCTGATTAATTGCATCCAAAATAAAAGTTTTGTTTACATAAAATATGTGTGTATATCAATAAACACACAACATACAAGTGCATTTGTGACTCTGGAGCACGAAAGCAGTCATGAGAGCACAGGTATATTTATAGTAATAGACAACAATACATTGTATGGTTCAAAAGTGAAAGATAATAAGTAAAAATTATATTTCCTAAATTTCCTTCCGTAAATATATCTCAACTTAAGTTTTGATTAGTAATAACTTCACTTGGACAACTTCAAATGTGATTTTCTCAATATTTAGAGTGTTCAAACTAACTCAGGCTCTGCAGCGTTATCAGAAGTGAGGTGAAGGACAGGAGTAACCACAGGAAAGCGCTGCAGTGTGAGCATGTCACAGCTGCTGATGGAGCGTCTGCTCGTGTGTGTGTGTGTGTGTGTGTTTCAGAGATGATGCAGTCTCTCGCTCAGAGACCCGCTCCAGCAAACACCAACAGAGAGCGCCGCCCGCGATACCAGCACCCCAAAGGAGCGCCCAACGCAGACCTGATCTTCAAGACCGGCGGCAGGTCAGAGGAAACACACACACACTCTCACACTCTGTGTAATGAGCACAGAAATAAACAAAACACTATATTATAACAATACAATTTAATAAAATCAATTTCATTTTAAAACTTTCTATAAAATTGATAGTCCAACTTTTTAAACGGATTTAATTTGCTAATCATAACGTATGTCAGCTGCAAAGAT
>JAUMHE010000046.1:828345-841765 GCA_032359235.1 Enteromius mattozi | reverse complement strand
GGCTGGGGTTCGAACCCAGGCTCCTTCTGTTCAGAGAAGGCTGCTCAGACCATTGAGCCACTGGCACTTCCACACTTCCTGCTGTTTTTTTGCTCATTTTGTCTTTTTATTTAAAGAGTTGTGAAAGTAAACTCTTCATCAGCTTAATACTGGATTCGAACCCAGAACTCCTGGATCAACAGCTGACTCTCAGACCGCTGAGCCACAGGATCTGTCTTGTGTTCGTCTTCTTTTTTTTGGATATTTATTTTTAAAGAAAAACATAAAGACTAGTGAAAGTAAAGCTGTACCTCACCGCTGAAGAAGTGACTAGAACTGAGCTCCTCACTAACCACACGTGATCTTGGTCAGTCGACTAGTTAGTGTCTGTAACTAGTAAAGAGAGTCTCAGGAAGTCTCTCTGGAGCTCATTTATTGTTTCGGGACGAATCACAGTCTGTTTGTGTCTCGTGTCTTGAGATGATGCTCAGTGTTTGCTGCTGTCGCTGATTAGAGTCTTAAATGAGCTGATTTATGATTTATTCCTTCAAAAGAGACACCAGAAGACCCATGAACCCAGAGAGACTTTACTCAGTCTCTTATGACAGTATGTTTGACTTTAATGACTTTAACACAAAGTTCCTGATAAATCATACGGATATGAAAACAGCAAACAGATATAATTTATGATCATGTTGCTTTTATTAAATGCACAAATTCCTGCAGTTTGGGACTGAGTCCTCGGAGATAAAATAGTTATAAAATTGTGTTTATATAATATTGAGCGGAAAATCGCCCCTTTCTTCATGTGTTCTGACACCTGCGCGCCCTCCTGTGGTGAATTGGGTGAATTACACTGCTGCTGATTATATTCCTGCATCAGACAGAATAAAAGGTAAATTATACAGCGATTCAGAATTCTTTAAAGAATGATCCGTTATACTGTCTAATAACAAACATCAGGTAAATGTGTCGTTTTTTAGAAATATATTTTTAGACCGATAAGTCAGAGAAAACAAAATGCAACAAAACGTCTTTATTTATAGTTCGAGGAAAGCCTTATTTTTCAGTAATGTAATATTTTATAAATTAGTATTTGCTATTAAAAAAAAAAAAAAAAAAAAAGAGAAAAAACTGCTCTTTCATCCACTTTGTATTTGAGTTTGTGAAAACTTTTATTTTGAATATAATTCCGCATATCCGGTGCTGCAGCCGTCCTCTGTAGTGTGCTCAGTCCAGCGCTTATTAAAATGATTTTAGGAGGTTTCTACAAGGCGTCATACCTTCTGAGGTGCAGCGGGGCGTCTCGGAGGATCTTGAGGAGGAAGATGAGCGCTGATTCTTCATCTCTGACCCTCAGAGAGCAGCAGGACGGAATCAGGTGACCTTTGACCCCAAACAAGCGCCCTTTAAATTCAGCAGTTTACTACTGTGACCTAAACATTATGTGTGGACGCTTAAATCATAATTAGTTCTGTGCTCATTATTTATAGAGAAAACAGTACAGTTATCAAGCAAAACAATTAACAAAAAGTTTATTAGGCTTGGCAAACTTTGGTTGTGTTTTAAACTGTTATTATTTTTCCAAATATATATATTTTTTTTATTTAAACAAAGTTATGAATACATTTATATTTTACTCTAAAATTAAATATTAATTAATAATAATAATAATAATAATAATATACATCTTAAATATCAAGTAATAAGACAAATAAAGTATTTTTTAAACTAAATTAAAGAAAATAATAAATTAAATTACAATTTAAATTAATTTAAGCTATTCACAAATTAATTATTATTCAAATATTATTAGTTATTCAACTATTATTATTCTGCTAACAAAATGTAAAATGACGATTAGTGTTGTAAACGCAATCGTGCTGTAAAATAAAGATGAATTAAGGGGAAATGAAGCGGTAAATCTCTTCTGGTGTGTGCGTATGTATATGTGTGTGTATCTGTGTATGTGTGTGTATGTGTGTGTGTGTGTGTATGTGTGCATCTGTGTATGTGTGTGTGCATCTGTGTGTGTGTGTGTATATGTGTGTGTGCATCTGTGTGTGTGTGCGTGTGTGTGTGTGTATATGTGTGTGTGTGTGTGTGTATATGTGTGTGTGTGTGTGTATGTATATGTGTGTGTATCTGTGTATGTGTGTGTGTGTATGTGTGTATGTGTGTATGTGTGTGTGTGTGTGTATGTGTGTGTGTGTGTATGTGTGTGTGTGTGTGTGTGTGTATGTGTGTGTGTGTGTATCTGTGTATGTGTATGTGTGTGTGTGTGTATGTGTGTATGTGTGTATGTGTGTATGTGTGTGTGTGTGTGTGTGTATGTGTTTTCAGGAGGATTGTTTTGAATAACCCTGGGAAGAGGAACGCTCTGTCTCTGGCGATGCTGGAGTCTCTGAGAGAAGACCTGCTGACAGACTCTTCCTCGGACGACCTGCGGGTCATCATCATATCAGGCAAACACTCACAATCCTCTGGAGACAGATGCGTGAGGCCCCGGGGCCCGCAGTAACTGTGTGTGTCTCTCTGCAGCGCGGGGCCCCGTGTTCTCCGCCGGGCACGACCTGAAGGAGCTGAGGACCGCTCGGGGCCATGACCATCACAGCAGGGTGTTCCAGACCTGCTCAGAGGTCAGAGGTCAATTACTGCGTGTGCACCAAATCCCTTTCACTCGCACTCCGGATGAACGGGGGAATCCTGAAATCTCAAAAACGGTTCACCCCAAAATTAACATTCTGTCATTAATTCCTCACCCTCGTGTCGTTCCAAACCCGTAAGACCTTCGTTCATCTTCAGAACACAAATAAGGATGATATCAGAGAGCTATCTGACCCTCCGAACAGAAGTGAACCGTGTGTGTGTGTGTGTGTGTGAATGCAGTGGAATAAACTCTGCTCTTTCTCAAAGGTCATGACCCTGATCCAGGACATCCCGGTACCGGTCATCGCTATGGTGAACGGTGTTGCCACAGCAGCGGGTTGCCAGTTAGTGGCCAGCTGTGATATCGCTATAGCGTCGGATAAATCCACTTTCGCCACACCTGGAGTCAGCGTGGGCCTGTTCTGCTCCACTCCTGGAGTGGCCTTAGGACGAGCCGTGCCTAGAAAGGTACAAAACACAGCCAGAGTCTTTACATGAGTGACAGAGAGAGAGGATGTCGTTACCTTCACTAACATTTAAATACATCTAAACAAACATACTAAATTGAAGTACCTGCTGATATTTGTATTTCAATAATTGAATGCAACATTAATAATAATAGTATTATTAAGAACAAGACAATAATATTAATAATAAGTTTTGGTTATTTTGAAATATATTACTGTTGTAAATTACAGTTGTAACATAAAATAAAAAGATCATTAAAATATGATCAAATTATATATTTTATCAAATGAAAAATGAGTGAAAAATACAAAAATGTATACTTGATCATTAAAATGTTCTCAAAACAATGATAATTAGTAATCTAATATTATTACTGTTGTCAATTACAGTTAAACTTTATAGTATCAAGCCATTTAATAATAATAACTAGTAGTATGACATGAGTATAAAAGGAAGTAAATAACAGTACCGTAAAATAAACAAATGTGTGATAATAATTATAATTATAATGATGAGTGTATATTGATGATGTATATATATATATATATAAACACACACAGATGCATGTAGAAAAATAGGTTATATTTCTATATTAAATACATTTATATAAAATATAAATTATATAAACAAAAATGTTACAGAATATATTTTATATATGTATTAATAATATACACAGTACACACATTACATAAACTTTTCTTTTGTATGCAATTAATAATAATCAAACAATAGCAAATAATAAGACAGAGAAGAACTATTTTACCAAATGTAAAAAAAAAAAAAAAGTGAATTTACTGTCATAAATTTTGCTGTAAAATTTAATGCATATTTGATTATTGTATGTTAAACTACAAGTTACAACACTGAAATTTAGAGTGAAGATGGAAGAAGAGACATTATATAATAAGACAGATAGTGGTGAGATTGTACTGTACCTCCAGTCAAAGCCCCGGTCTACTGTTTTCTTATTTTAGTCTCAGTCACACTCTTCTCTGCTGCCATCACTAGAAACACAAACCTTTAAAGAAGTCTTGGGGAAACAAATGCAGTTCAGCGTAGATGCATTCAATTGATCAAAAGTGATTTATAGTTCTAATAAATAACTCTAACACTCTCTATTCTAATTGTATTCTTTAAAAAAAATAACTTGTCCCTCTTAGACTTCATTTACTTACTGCTTGGTTTTTTTTTTGTTATTGAACAGTTTACAAAAGCAAAGAAAGGCATCTAACACTTCTTTTTCTATTCTATCTGTTTTCTTTTTATTATGTCATTTAAAAATGCCTTGCTATGTGTACTGCATTAAGTGTACTCAGACCGGTTCACTATCACTGCTCTTTTCTTGATTTTGATGGCTTCCATTGTCCTCATCTGTAAGTCGCTTGGGATAAAAGCAGCAGTCATCAGCAGCACAGCTATTTTTTGTAGCAGCAACTAACAATACATTTGTATGGGTCAAAATGATCCATTTTTCTTTTATACCAAAAATCATTAGGATATTAAGTAAGGATCATCTTCCATGAAGATACTTCTTACCGTAAAAATATCAAAACATCATTTTTGATTAGTAATATGCATCGCTCAGAGCTTCATTTAGACAACTTTTTTTAATATTTAGGGTTTTTTGCACCCTCAGATTTTCAGATAATGTCTGATCCTAACAATCCATACATCAATTGAGAGATGATTAATCCGATCAAAATGGACCCTCATGAGTGTTTTTGTGGCCCAGGGTCACTCATGTAAATGTAAATGTGTGCAGGTAGCGATGGAGATGCTGCTGACGGGCCGACCGGTCTCTGCCCGGGACGCTCTCCAGCATGGTTTAGTCAGTCGGGTGGTGCTGGAGGAGCAGCTGGAGCCGGAGACGCTGGCCGTGGCCCGGCGGGTGTGTGAGAGCAGTCGGCCCGTGGTGGCTCTGGGGAAGGCCGTGTTTCACAGACAGATGACCCTGGGCCGGGACGCAGCCTACGCCTCTGCTGCCGACGCCATGCTGGAGAACCTGACCCTGCGGGACACTCAGGAGGGCATCCGGGCGTTCCTGGAGAAACGCAGGCCTGTGTGGAGCAACACTGATGCTGTGGACACAAACACTCAGTGATCCAGAGAAGCCTCACACATCCATCACACCTAATGCCTCTAATTCTAAAAAACACTGAAATATATTACTGTAAAAATAAAAATGAAGATTTCATAATGTATTAAGATTGTCAATCTATATACATTTTGTTTATATTATATACAAATAAATAAAATATATGTCAAAGAAAAAAGATCAAATAATATTATTAAACAATAAAAATTAGGCGGCTGAAATATTACAATTGTACTGTAAAATAAAAATTTATATTTTATGGTCAATCTATCATTTTTGTTTATCTCTATATTATATACAAAATTAAATGGATCGAATAATATAATCAAACAATTATAATTATTACTGTATAAAAGAAGGCTGAAATATTACAATTAAAAATACAATTGTAAAATAAAAATGAATATTTGACAATTATGATTATTGTTGAAATATTTTAAATAATTTTTACTGTAAAATATCAAATACCAAATAATATTTCACAATATAATAACAATACTACTAATAATATTTTTAACTAATAAAAATATTTAAATATATTGCTTTTTTAAGTAATCATTGTGCTCTAAAATTTATATTTTTTACTATGTTAAGTCTAATAATATTTTTTAAATGAATTATTTTAACTATAAAAAGAGAAGACTATTTTACAAATGACAAAATATCAAATAAATTATCCAATAATATTACTAAACAGCATAATTAAATTATAATTGTTATTATTTCAACTCTTCAACTATTATTTCAAATTTGAAATACATTGCTGCTGTAAATGAAAATTGATCAGTTGGTCAGGATCATTTTTACAACATTGTAATATAATCTCAGATTTGACAAAGCAATCAAACTCAGGACTTAATAAAAATCATTCTTAACTTTTTATTGAGTGTTGTTAAGCCTTTATAACACATCTTGCTCTATACTGCATCATCTGTGATGTTTTGTAATGAATCTTTGCGCTGTGTTTGTCGCTCTCAATGTCCCAGGAATGCTTTAATTAACAAAGAACAAAAAATAATAATTTGACCTCTCCCTGTTTGGAAAAATAAGCGTTTAAAGTGTTCAAATGAAACCTCTCCTGACGTCCGCCGGGCGACTTCCTCCCGGCCTCAGGCTCCGACGGCCAATAGGAACGCCCAGCCCTGGCAGGTGACCCGGGAGCGGGCCAATGGGATCGAAGCGTGGGCGGGGCAGGATGATGGGTGCCTGGTCGTAATCTCCGCCGATGATCCCAGGAGGATAGAGAGGGAGAGGAACCGGAGCAGACGGGACCGGGGTGAGCGGGAAAATCGGAGGCACATGAGGCGGGAAAAAACGGCATCTGCCCCGGCGCTCATTCTCCTTCCTCTGCTTATACTTCTTTTTGTAAAGCTGAGAAACAAACAGAAAAGGGTATAATTACCATTAATTGATTAATATAACATTTTATATATATATTTTTTTATAAATGGTTACCTCATAAAATCACTGATTATTATCTATTTATCAGCATGTTCATTTCATTTTAAATAAATGAGAATAGTGGGACAATTTACTGTTGTACGTTGTTACATTTTATTTAAAAATGGCAACATTTTTACTTTTATCTATTTATCAAAATGATTATTTAATTTTAAATGAAAGAATATATAATATTTTTGATTGTGTGCCAACTCATGGCTCAGTAAAAATGGAAAAAGCAATAGATATTAAAATGCAGATTCTGAATCATGATTCATTTCAATTTGCTAAATTGAATGCTGCAATAAATTTGTACAATCTGGTTCATTTAATAATTGCTCCATTTCTGCTCTCATCTATTTACCGACATGATCATCATTAATGTCTTTGCATTATTTTTTTTATTAATTGTTAATTTCTTTAATTATAAAATATTACAAAAATGATAAAATGTATTTATAAGCGTTATAATTTAGTTTTTAAAAAACAAAAATAATTTAGATGGTGTCACGGCTCAGTGAGAAATCAATTCTAAAAAAAACAGGTAGATCAAAAATGCAATTATTAATCATTTTATATTTAAAAAAATATTACAAATAAATAAATCACTACATTAAACACTGAATTAACATTACTTTATTCAGTTTGCTTTCTTTGATGAATTTTTCTGATTATGAAATTGCAGACTCTTATATTAAAATGATTTAATTAATCAATTAAAACCGAGTTTTTTGATGTTTATTGAGTCTGTATAAGATCATATAGTTTATGTATGAATAAGAGCTGTGTTTGGCTCACCTCCTTCCAGTCAGTGTCTCTGTGTTGATTTCCTGCAGAAAAACACACTACAACACAAACACAACACTCGCATTAATAACACTTCATCAATACACAGTGTGAGTGTGTGTGTGTGTGTGTGTGAGTGTGAGTGTGTGGTTTACGAGGACACAAATGTGTATAATGACATGGGTACTACAACGTAAACAACTTCCTGTGTCCCCGTAAAACAAAAGGCTTAAAAAAAAAACAAAAAAAAAAAACATACTAAACAGTGTTTTATGAAATTCAAAAAGTGTTACAGTTTCCTGTAAGGGGTAGGTTTAGGTGTAGGGTCAGTGTAGGACAATACCACATACAGTCTGTACAGTATAAACACCATTACACCTATGGAGAGACCCCATAAAACACAAATGCAAATGTGTGTGTTACCCCGGAAGTCTCTGTGCAGCAGGTGTCTCCAGAGAGAAGGATCATGGGTAGCGATGTTCAGGTCTCGGCACACGGCTGACAGCGATACGAGAGAGGCGACGTTCAGCAGCCGTAAAACACGCAACAGCAGCTCAGGAGGAAGAACAGCCAGACCGAAGAGAGCTGGCAAACCCAGCGCTGTACACACACACACACACACACACTCATTAAACACTGCATGTGACATTAGCACTGAGAGAGGAGTAGTAATAATCACCCTGTCTGGCGGCGGCCATGAGTGGATACACCAGCTGATCCTTAAAGAGACGAGACAGTCTGCGCAGGTCTGTGTAGACGACGCCTGCGCAGCCACCTGCACACACACACACACCTGCTGAGATGCTCCCATTACAAACAGCAGCAGCTGTCAGATACAGACAACTACTACAAAAGAAAAAAATAATACAGTGTCCAAAAAATAAAAGTTGTGTTTACATGCGTGTTATTTTAGTATGATTGATGTACTTTTAGAGCTGTCAAACGATTAACTGCATCCAAAATAAAAGTTTTTGTTTACAAAATGTGTGTGTATACGGTGTATATTTATTATGTAAATATAAAAAAATTATTTTATTTAATTCATTTATTTATTTAAACACCAATATTATATAAATATAAAGCAAATATGTTCTAAATATATATCTTATTTGTGTAAACAACTTGATTCATTTGACAGCACTATATACTATTATAGTTTTTGTTAATATTTTAAATTTGATTTTATAATTTTTAGTGTTGCTTTATTTTAGTTTTAGTAATTCAAAAATGTCTTTATTACAATTTAAAAATGTCTATATAGTTTTTAGAATTTTTAAATTATTTTAACTATGAATATAATTTGTGTGTTATTTAAGCATTAATATACTGTTATATATTTTCAATTTTCACTTCAATTTTAGTTTGTTTTTGCCATTTTTATTATTATTATTTTTTAATGTTATAAAGTTTTACTAATTTAGTTGTGTGTTTAAATGTTCATATAGTTTTTATTAATCACAACACAGAAAAAAAACTAACTACTTCCACCCTGATTAAGAATCACAACTACTACGCACATATCAAATATACAATAATAATATAAAATGCAATATAAATTGACCTGTCCAATCAGCAGTCACATAATCATTTGGTTTCAGCACCAGCTTGCGTGAATTCTCCGTAGTCTTGTCCATCTTCAGAACAGCTGTTTCACAACAAATCAACAAACAAATGATCAAATCAAATAAGAGTAACTAATAAGAGCTGTCATATGAAGATGAACGGACCATTAATGACGAGCGTCTGTCCCATCGGCACGGCAACCACTGACACCAGGCTGTTCTCCAGAAGTGGGTGGGCATACTGAAGTCTGTACACGCCCCCTGCTGCCCGCCAGCCAATCGGCATCTCTCCTGAGTTCACATTACAACCCTAAAGAGAGACAACAGCCAATGCTATTAGAGTTATGCTCAAAAAAAGTGTGGGTATTCAAATTAGGGATTTTTTGATGTACAGTTAATAATATTAATTCATTGATTAACATTCAAAATATAAAAAAACTATAATAGCGTGTTGATACTAATACAAAATTACAAAATTTCAAACGAAAATTTTATTGTTTACCATATAAGTATAATATTTTTACAGTTTTTTTTTTTTTAAATTAAGACTATACTTCTGTACAATTTATATTTTTCATATAACTATAAAAAAATGCATTATCAGTTAAACTCTTAAAACTTTAACAAATAAATGAACTGTTTAAATTTTATCAATAGCAGTGGCCAGATTTTTGTAGGAAAAAAAAAAATCTTTATTTTCTATATATGCTGATAATGCCAAACATTAATCGATTATGCTCTTCTATAAGCTTATAAACGGGTGAAACTATAGTTACACAAGTTAACTAGGTCATATATTTCTGTAAAATTCATATTTACATTACAGTCAAAAAAATGTGTTAAGAAATGTAATAGTGCTGGGCAATGATTAATTACGATTAATCGCGTCCAAAATAAATGTTTTTGTTTATGTTATACATGAGTGTATTGTTTATAATTATTATTTATATATAAAGACACACACATACAGTATATATTTAAAAAATATTTACATGTATATATTTATATTCATATAATCATACATAAACAAATTCTGTTTATATATGAAATATAGTTAAAATATATACGTGTGTGTGTGTATTTCTATATACTTAAATATACACACCACACACATATATTACATCAACAAAAACTTATTTATTAATCGTTGTCCAGCAACTAATTTTAATATTCTATATGTATTTACGTCAATGATTCATCAATTATTTGGTAGTTAATTTGAATAAAACCTCTATTGTGACTGAAAACTCCCTGATTCTGATTTGTTGTATTCTGTTAATGACTATCAATGACAGGGGTCAGCAGGGGTCAGCAGGGGTCGTGACCTGCGGCAGGAAGCCGGTCTCCAGCAGCAGCAGGTGTACGGTCAGCATCAGACAGTCAGACGTGTTTCTGCAGCTCGAGGAGTCCAGCAGCCGCTCCAGAGCGTGAGGAATCACTCCGTCCTCCGTCTCACAGCACAGCAGCGGAGGAGACACACCCTCCTCATCCTCCACCCACTCCTCCATCCCAGAATCCCTCACACCGCTGCTGCTGCGTTCAGCCTGAGACAACAAACACAGAGGCTGCTTTGAGGTCTCAGACACACACACACACGCTGACTCATGGCATCAGGTTATATTGTAATTTCGGTTTCTTTTCTTTCATTTTGCATATATCAAGTATAAACATGTGAGGCACAATTTTTATTTTCATATTTTGCTTCGTATGTCTCTAGCAGAATGACAATAAAACTTATTAAACGGATTAAATTAACGCATGAACACAAAGATACTGCGATTCCTTAAAGACAATGTTGTAATAAACTCTTATGATTACTTGAGGGGTATATTTTGGGTCAGAGCTCACCTGCTCGCTGGATGTGGCTGTGTTTGTGTGGACAGCTCCTGCTCCGCTCGCGGTTTCTGGGGCAGTTTGTGTTTGCTGGGGCAAAATCACAGTTACCATATCACCAGAAACCACCCCACACGAGGAGAGCGTCTGTCCCGTGTCCAACAGAGCCTCCTTCCCGTTCAGAGACAGACTGAACTCCACATCAGACCTGTACAGAAACACGAGAGGAGCTTCAGATGGACAGAAGAAGTGAAAGTGTGAGCAGGTCAAATCAGTCCCATATTACAGTAACCAAACACAACATGTGCAGCTGACCACCAGAACAGCTCATGTTAACCCACACCCGATCAGGAAGCCCAAAGCTAACACACACACACACACACACACACACTACCCAGAGAAGCAGCAGGAGCATGTCAGACTCACCCGAGCCCGCACCGAGGCAGCAGGGCGTCTCTGACCCGGGCACTGAGCTCGGACAGCGTCGGATCTGGCCCGTCCAGCTCCAATCTGCTGCTCTGTTTGTTGATTCTCACCCTGAGCTTCATTCTGCACCGAAGCAAAGCAGACCTGAGCTCGCATTCACTTTCATTTCGCTGTCAGAGCATCACGTGACGTCACTCGAACTCCACAAACAGCATCATCTTTGATAACAATTTAAGCTATAAAGCAATATTCCTGCGTCAAACCTTGCACTTAGGCCAGTGTTATTAGGTCACTGCGAATTAAACAGTAAAAGACTCTGTCAAATGTTTATATTCAATAAAATCAACAAAAATAAACGTACCTTCCACAGACGTCAAAGTAGCGCGGTGAAGTCAGAAAACTCCGCGGCTCAACAAAAACAGCTGAGCGGGATTTTCAAAATAAAAGCCCCGCGATTACGTCATGCTTTATTAATTTAATTGTAAAGATATAATATTTAAATGTAAATATAAACACATGTATCTATTTAAGAAAAAAAATTATTTATGTAAACACCAATATAAATTATATAAATATAATAAATACAATACATCTTATTTGTGTAAACAACTTTTATTTTGGATGCGATTAATCATTTGACAGCACCATATACGGTTATAGTTTTTGTTAATATTTTTAATTTGATTTCATACTTTTTAGTGTCGCTTTAGTTTATTTTAGTTTCAGTAAATTACAAAAAGTCAGAAAACTCAACAAAACAGCTGAGCGAGATTTTCAAAATAAAGGTCCCGCGATTACGTCATGCTTTATTAAGTCAGTGCCACAAGAACGAGAGGTGTTACTAGTTTTTACATATTCATATGATCAAATAAACATTCGCTGGCAGAGAAAAAAACAAAACAGGTAACAAAAGAAAGGAAGAAATTTACATAAATTTCAATGCGTGTTTTCAGTGTTTTTTCTTTGTTTTTAGTTCGTTACGTATAAATAATGTAAACTCATTTAAATTACACCTAAATTATACATATGCGTTGTAAATCGCAATACAAAATTATTTTATTACTAGACTCACACATCTTCATATTTACTATGAAGTAAATGTGAAATAACCTTGTGGAGCGAGTACAGTACAGTGACAATAAAACGCTAGTATTTTTTGATAAATTATTTTACTGTATACATAATGCCACAAGAGGGCAGCGAAAAGGCTCATGCACTTTATTACATTTTTGTCCAACACTCCACGAAAAAAAAAGATGATCACGAATTAAAACATCCCGAGGTTTTTCGTTTTTAGACACGGTTTATTATCATGTAATAAAACAGGACTTCTTTTTGCGAGCAGCAGGGGGCGCTGAAGATCCCGAGCAGAGCCGCGTCGGTCTATATAAAGCTAGAGAAGAAGAAGGAGTGTTCCGGTTAAGCGTGTGAATATAGTTTGCTGTCAAAAAGTGCGTCTATCATTTCTATTTTAAAATGAGTCGCACTTACAACGATGAGCTTCAGTATCTGGATAAAATCGAGAAGAACTGCTGGCGGATCAAGAAGGGATTCGTGCCGAACATGCAGGTGAAATCAGAACCGTAAACGTGTTCATTCTGGCGTGATTCAGTGACGCATTTATAAACATTAATAAACTCACATCCAATCAATACATTAATAACAACATTAGTAGGACTTGGTTAGCAGTGCAGCACTTTATTGTGTCGATGTGTTTGCCCATCAGATGATTGTGGTTTTAATATGAAATACAGTTTAAAGTGAATAATGCTGTTCTTCAGGTGGAAGGTGTTTTCTATGTGAACGATCCTCTGGAGAAACTCATGTTTGAGGAGCTGAGAAACGCCTGTCGTGGTGGAGGTGAACTTACAACACGCTTGATTGGATTTTTATTAAATAATCTATAAAAAAAAAAAAAAAAAAAAATTTATATACAAAATATAATACTTTATATATACAAAATGTAGTACTTTTATTTTATATATATATATAATATATAAAATGTAATACTTATTACTTTATGTATAATATATGTATTATATATATATATATAACATATATATAACATATATTATACATAAAGTAATACTTTTTTTATATATACAAAATATAATACTTATATAAAAATATTATATTATAAAATATATACATATATAATATAATAATGTATTTATTTATATAT
>JAUMHE010000046.1:792799-816975 GCA_032359235.1 Enteromius mattozi | reverse complement strand
TGTAAATGGTCATGAAAATAAAGAAAACACATTGAATGAGAAGGTGTGTCCAAACTTTTGGCCTGTACTGTATGTATATATATATATATATATGTGTGTGTGTGTGTGTATATGCACAGGCCTAATATATATATATATATATATATATATATATATATAGGCCTAAATGTATAATAAATTCCAATTATTTAGCTAATACAGTTTTAATAAACTATTAAATTATTTAATTTGACACGTTTGTCTGTCATACATGAATGAAACAGGTCAGATGTTTTTAACAGCATCACATAAATGCAAAAATTAATAATAAATGATGCAATTATTTTCTTTTTGTGTATGACTGACAAATATGCATCAAGTTTGTGAGTACCTGTGTAACTGTGCAATCCAAATTTAAGTTAGGCCTTAAATATGTTTGATTGTTTTGAGTGAGTCAAAAGTCAAGCAAAGCCGCTCTGGTATTTGGCCAAATTGATGAATTGTGAATGAATCTGTGCTCCCTTCAGATGGCGTCTAGTTAGGCAGCTCACTAGGTTTTGGAACAGACTCACAGAAACACGGATGCCAAGGCTGTTGAACACACAAACACAAGCGCGACTATAGTCTTCTTCATTCAACTCAACCACAAAATACGTCCATTAACAAAATGACTTGTATATATTTCTATATTTATATATCTAAAGTGCATTATAGTACAAAAATATAGAAGGTCAGCAGCACCTTGATACCTTTACAAAATAAATACACCACTCAAACAAAATAAATTACAGGAATTCTGACACCGTAATAGAGGCATAGTCCTAAAAACATAAAATAAAAAAAGAATATAAAGGAAAACGAAAAGGAAACAAAGCAAAGTATTCACAAGGATCCAAACGTGTGTCTCCGTGGAGCTGTAATAATGCTTTAGCAGTATCGTTAGTTGTCTTTGTCATTGTTCGGGCGCATTGAGAATATTTACAGACAATAAATATTTTCCTCTGTCTTTTACATGAACATTTAGGTGTCCATTTCAAATGTCCTCACGGATCTGAAAGAGAAAAAAAGAAAAGGGGATTGATTTAAAACTGGCAGCAGTAGTTTACTTTAGTACTGTTTCAGCTATTTTTAAAGTAAGTGCTAACTCCAAGTCTCACAATGTATATAGTTGTATAGTTTTTTTTATATTTTGAATTAGATTTTATTTGATTTTTTGTTTTTTATGTTTAGTATTTTAGTTAAAGTTTTAGTAATTTTATTGTATAGTTTTGTCATTTGTATTATTATTTTTGTTTAATTCTAGATTTTATTATTTGTCATTAATTTTAGTTTTTTAGTTTTACTTTTTAAGAATAAATTAGAAACATTAAACCTGTATATTTATTTTATTTCAGTTCATGTTTATTTTATTCCAAGTAATGAAAATTATATATAGTTTTTGTTTTGTTTTAGTCAATGTTACTTTAATTTATTTGATGTAATATTACTTTTTTTTTTACAAGGAATCGTCAAAAAACTGATGTGAAACTAATTTTTTTCCTTTTTACATTTATTTGATATAGTATTATAGGTTTTGTTAATATTCTGAAATGTTTTTGTACATTTTCAGTGTTCTAAATTAGTTTTAAAGTATTAGTAATTTTGTTGTGAAGTCTTTTTTATATTAGTTTTTTTTAATGTTTATATAGGCTTCATAATTTTATTTATTAGTTTTGGTTGATTAAGTTTTAGTTTTTTAATTGGGAGTTAAATACTTTGTTAAATACAGCTGTTTATTTTTTTAAATTTAGTTTTATTAAATGTATTTCACTTAAATATGCTTTCATATAATAATAAAAAAAAATTCAAAGCATACCTCAATTATTTTAAATTTAAATCACGTTATCTAAAAAAACAAACAAACCGTAAACGTGCTGTCAAAACAATTTAAGAAAAATACAAACGATTACGAATTCACAGGAAATTTAATCTAAAAGTGAGTTTTAATTTCTAGATGCTAGCTGTTTTCTTACCGTTGTCAGAGACTGACAGTGTTTTAGTGCTGCTCCCAGAGGAAGGTGCTGGTGAACTCCTGCAACGATCGAGCCCTCCTCTTCCTCTTCTCGCCTTCCCTCCTCTTTCCCGTGCGGCCTTTCTTCTTCCTCTTGCCGATGGCCTTCAGCGTGCTCTCCTTGTACGTCTGGGACTTGTTGGTCTCCTGCGGGAGGTTGGTTCCCTCCTCGTCCTCCAGACGGGAGTTGTTTGGCAGGTTCTTGGTGCCTCCGGCGGGTTTGGGGTGGGCGGTTCCCGCTCCTAAGGACACGCCCCCTCCCATCGGCACGTCGACCGGGAGGCCGACGCCCCCTCCGCTGCTGGCTAAGCCTCCTCTGGGCTGCAGGACCTCCCGGATCTCGGCCGTGTGAACCTCATGCAGCAGCTCCTGCAGCCACATGCGCCTCTTTAACTCCTGCAGCGTCCGGCCCTTATCGTGCATCAGCTGGGCGTGAGTCACCGAACGCCTCCTGAAACACACCAACAGAAAGAATTCAGAAATCTCCAAAACACTGCTCAGCATCAGCTTTGCGGTGTACACTTTCCACAATCCAGATTAAATAAAAATCCTGTTTAACTCAGAGATTTGTCAAATTATAGAAATAAAACTGGTTGCAAACTGTAACATATTGAGCTAATGTTTTTTTTCCCCTAAAAAATAAATGCAATAAATTAAATAACAGCAGCACAACTAAGAAACGAGCAAACACTGAATATAGAATAATAACAGTAAGTTTCAGCTCACTTAATCAATAAGGAAAAATATTTATGAAAATTAAATAGAATATAAATTTTTAAAATCTTTAAAAATCATCATGTTTTTTATTATGTTATCATTTTTTTGTTGTGTGTTTTATTGTGCTGGTAAGCGTTTTTTTTGTTTGTTTTTTAAACTAGTCAAAAAACAACAACAACTTCAGTTTAATTGAAATTAATTGGAATGCACAGTAAAAAATTATTTTTGAGACTTGTTAAAAACAATTATCTGTTTTTGCAAATAAACTCTTCATATACACACATGCATATTAATAAAAAATAAATTCCAGTTCACTTAAAAATTATATATATATATAAAAAAAAATTATTATAATAAAATATAATAATGAAAATAAACATACAATGTTATATTACATATTATAAAAATATTAAATTATATATAATATTCTAAAATTATATATATATATATATATATATATATAAGTAAATAAGTAATACAATAAAATATTAAAATAAAGTTAGAAATATAATAATAAAATAAAACATATGCACATACTGTTAGTGTACTATAGAAGTGTATTTTTCAAATTAAAAATGGCAAATTGCATTCAATTATTCTTTAAGGCATATACAAATTAGTGCCTAACATTAAAAAAAATAAAAAATAAAAAAAAAATATATATATATATATATTATTTGACATTAAAGGAGAAAAATACATTTGTAAACAAGATGAATCAGTTTTTAATAGCTTGTAAAATTGATCATTTATAGTTTAATAGTTTCAAGTAAATTAATCATTTTAAGGATTTTTAAGGGTTTTTTTTCAGGATCACAATAATAAAGTGATTGGATGCAGTCAAGCTTGTGTTTGAACCTGTGACTTCAGCGTCACTGACTGAATGTGTGTAAATATGTGCCTCAGTTTCACAAATCAATGTGTGTGTCTCCTCTATAGCTCATTCTGTTTGCTGCAATCTTATTAGCTCTACACACACACACACTCAGTGCCTTTAACCTAAATCCAGTCTGTGATCAGTGAGCCCCTGTTCAATGTGTTTTTAGTTAAATCCAGGAGTTTGAGAAGGTCTGGCCCTGATCCAGTACCTCGCCGTTGCCCGACGCTTCCAGATCCTGCGTCGAACCCAAACAAACCAGAAGGAGTGCTGATGTGAAGCTTCTCCACTTCTAAACATACTACATCAAAACTGACACGATTCGAGAGCGGCAACAGCCAATAATCACAGGTCGAGCCGATGAAGCACTCGGCGCAATAACTCTAATTAATGGTGCCATTGTGTCTCGGGCCGTCCCGTCAGACGCACGGCTCTCTGCTACCGTGTGCACTTCTGGATGCTCGGTTCCGTCCAAATGTCTTGAAACAATTACACATATCTCACAGCCAAATTAAAGCATAAATCAGAGCTGTTTGAAAATATCCAGCAGTTGCTCGGTTCAAACGGCGTGAACACAAGAGGGCAGCACCGAGGCCTGGTCAGATCAGGACACACACAGCAAACCTTTCATCTGAAAAATTTTCACTCTGGAATGATGACTAGGGCTGGAATTACTAATAAAAACACTGACAATGAATATAGTCTAAAAAATATCAGTAAAAAAAATCAGTACTATTTTATTTGTTCTGCACATAAAAAAATATATTTTACAGTAGTAGCTATTTTAAGGAGAACATGTTAGCTCATCATATTACATTAGTACTTATACACATTATTTTTAACGTAACAAAATATAAATAAACATAAAATTATATATATATATATATATATATATATATAGTGTAATAATATTAGTGCTGTCCAATGATTAATTATATTTTATATCTTTTTTATTATGTATATATAAAAACACACACACCATGTATATATTTTGTAAATATTTAAATGTATATATTTATATTCATATAATTTGTATTATATATAAATATATTTAATAGGCTATATAAAAATAAATTAAATATATACATGTAAGTGTGTGTATTTATATATATATATCGCGATTAATATATATAATTAATTAATATATAAAATATAATAATATACAATACATCAATATATAAAATACCACTTTCTTTTTTTTACTGTACATTGTGCTGGTTCAAAAACTGGCTATTATTTTACTGTATATATTATTTTACTTTAAATATCAAATATTTACTTTAAAGATTAAATATCAAATAAAATGTTTTTACTGTTTACTAAATGTTGTTATTCCAGTTATTGAACAGCTAATGAATCTGTCTCGCACAATAACAGAAAATAAATGAAATTGCTCTGTTGATAACTGACAGATTGATTGATTATCAGTGTAGGTCTTAGTCACAGTCTTGATGTCTAGGAGCATGAATAACACCGAACACTCTCCTCCATCCTCTGCCTCTTCTGTCTGAAGCTCAGGTGATAGTGAGTCTGTAGAAGCAGGTAAATGGCTCTGTTCTTCATCTTCTGGAGACTCTCCACACAAACAGCTCTTGTTTCCAGGCTGGTTAAACCCATCCGTGAGATCAGTCCCTGCCAGGCCCTGGAACGATGACTTTTTCTTTCTTTGGAAAGTGGCTTTATTCCTCTCGGGTGGCTCCTAAATAACACTGTGCCTCCTGGCAGCTTGTGTTCTTCTCTTCTCTGTCACCTCTTATTATTTTCTTAATGTACTGTGACAGATTTATGAGCGAGAAACGTCCTGAGAGAGCAAACCTTTCCCTTGAAACACCAGCACCAGAGTCTGAGAGTCTGAGGAAACACTCACACCATATCCATCTGTCTATCTGTCTATCTGTCTATCTATCCATCTATCTATATATCTATCTGTCTATCTATTATCCATCTTTTTGTCCATCCGTCCGTCCGTCTAGCCATCCATCTGTCATTCTATCATTCTAATGCTCTATCTATCTGTCAATCTATCTATTTATCTATCATCCATCCATCCATCCATCCATCATCTATCTATTTATCTATCATCCATCATCCATCTATCCATCTATCTATCTATCTATCCAACCATCCATCCATCCATCCATCCGTCCGTCCATCCATCCATCCATCCATCCATCTATTTATCTATCATCCATCCATCCATCATCTATCTATTTATCTATCATCCATCATCCATCTATCCATCTATCTATCTATCTATCTATCCAACCATCCAACCATCCATCCATCCATCCATCCATCCATCATCCATCATCCATCCATCCATCCATCTATCTATCTATCTATCTATCTATCATCCATCCATCCATCCAACATCCATCCATCCATCTATCTATCATCCATCCATCCATCTATCCATCATCCATCCATCCATCCACCCACCATCCATCCATCCATTTATCTATCATCCATCCATCCATCCATCCACCATCTATCTATCTATCTATCTATCTATCCTCTAGCTATCTGTAATAACAATGTTTTTTTATCCTGTAGAAACTGATTCAAACAGGTTTCAAAAGCTCTTTTGTTTTTCGCTTGTACTCGTTTCAGTTGACTTTAAACACTAGACGAGGAGCACTAAAGCGAGCGGGAGAAAAAACTCTTAGTGTGGCATCCTTCCAGCTGTTCCTTTTTAGCATACCTGAAGATAATTGCTGCTTTGTGCTGCTTTAATTAAAAATACAGGCCGAAAGGAGAGAGAGAGCGAGACCTGCTTTCACCCTCATGCGGTCTGAAAGATCTCCGGCTCCGTGTGTTTCATCTTCACAGGCACAGCTGGCTCGGGTTCAACTCAAACTCCAGTAGGAGGCATTGTCCTGGACAGCAGATGGACTTGTCAGCATTAGCTAATTATAAAGGGTGAACGCCCTTTCTGATGTGCCGTGAGATCACTGCGATAAAAGCGCTAAAGTGAGCGCTGCTGAAAGAGGAACTTGTGTTGTTTGGCCAGCGACTGGATTTATGCGATACTTTGTCCTTTGAACAAAGCTAAGCTCATCCTAGAAGAAGTTTAATCAGAGCGACAGGCCAAAACATCATCAAATCAGCCCGAACTCAAGGCCTAACCCTGCTACGCTCACTAACTCACTGACATTCACTTGCTTAGGGATCAGAAATCATCATGTGCTTCAAACCTGGTGTATTTTTGATGAATTACAATAGCACACTTCATTTAATTTTATACAGCAACTGTCAAATGAAGTGAATAATAGTTTTAATAACTAATTCATCATCTATTAACTGGTGTGTGGCTGCTGTCTTCCATACTCCCTATTAATAAAAACAGCTTACTACTAAATAAAGACAAACAATAGACTTATAAAAGCAAAAATCAAATAATTTAACTTTAAATGAAAAGCACTTTATCCAGAGCGACTTGCAAATCATGGACATTGCCATTGCAATGCACTATTAAAGCATAATTTACTCTCTTTCTGAGTATTTTTATGTGCACAAAGCAACCGTTTCTAATGCAAATCCACAAAAACATGCTGTTATCTCCACAAAACATCACAGCCATTGCATTAGCTTCTCAAATCACCCTAGAGGATCAAAACCAAAGTGCATGTTGCATTTATGCAAAGCAACTAATTTAACTCTACAAATAAAACCTTTTTGTATTTATATTTTAATTTTCATTCATTCGTTTACCTAATGCTATTATGCACATTTAAATCAGTGCCATTGCACTGCATTGCATTAAAACAATATTTACCTTATTTTTCTTTTTATATGCATATAGCAAATGTCTCTGAAGGAAACCCATAAAAACATGCTATAATGTGCATAAAAATGTCAGCCATTGCATTAGTGTCTCAAATCACCCTAAAGGTCTAAAAGTGTTTATTGCATTTATATAAAGCAACTCCAAATAAAAGCTTTTTGGATTTGCATTATAATTCATTCATTTTAGCTGATGCAGGGACATTGCAATTGCATTAAAACTTTTTTTATGTGTGTATAGCTAAAGTAAACCCACCCAAACATGCACAAAATGTCACAGTCATTGCCTTAGAGGATCAAAAGCAAAGTATGTGCACAACAAGCAGCAGACGAGGGGCGAACGATGTCTCAGAAACCCACACGCTCACATCATTAAAAGCCGATATGAAGTGAGGGAGGTCCTGGCAGGCGCAGGCGGATCGCAGACAGCGGGGGGAGAGCGGCTTTCCAAAGCTCCGTGGAAGCATGTTTTGCATTCTGGGCCCTGCTGAGGGGTTCACAGGACATAAAAGCGCGTTTGCTCGGCTCGGCATAATATACTCCAGCGGGAGAGGCCCGTTTGACTTGGGCTGCCGCCTAACTTTGCATCAGCAATCTCTCTCTCGCTGCATGCCTCTCTCTCACGCTTCGCTATCAGAGGACAGCGTCTGTCACAAAAGCATCTCTGTGCGGGCAGCAGGTGGCCCGCCGGGCGTCTGGGCGGTTTCCCTCGAGCCCCGCGTCCCGCTCACCCTCGAGCCCTGAGCAAACACGCAGGTGGGCGCAGGCTATCAAAACACCTCCCGGCACGATCGACAAACCCGAGCATTTTCCAGCACGTTACAGCCAAACGCCACACATGCGACAACAATCGCTAGATTTGTACATTCACTTCAGAACACGCGCACGTGCAATGATCCTGTGAGGACCTGGTCTCTAGATAAGCTGGGAGAACTTATTCAGGTATTTTACCCGCTTTACCATGGAGGCGAAATTTTGATCACTAATAATGATATGTGACCCTGGAGCACAAAACCAGTCATAAGAGTCAGTTTATTTGGCTGAGATACAACTATTTGAAAATCTTCAATTTGAGGGTGCAGAAAAATCTAAAAACTGAGAAAATTTTCTTAGTTCTTAGCAATGCATATAACGAATGAAAAATTTAGTTTGGATATATTTACTGTAGGAAATGTACAAAATATCATGATGCAACTTAATATCCTAATGATTTTTGGTATTAAAAAAATCTACAATTTTGACCCATACAATGTATTTTTGGATATTGTGGTTTTGTGGTCCAGGTTCACGTATTATTAGTGCGCTTTTATTGCACTGAATTGAATTAGTTTCATAATTGATTAATTGTATGACACTGACACATTTTTTAACTAAACTGAATCATCGAACTGAGCTGAATTATGACTTTTCTGTAGAGCTGCTGGACCTATATTAGAGCTGAATGTTTTATAAGTGATTTTTTTTTCAGTTGACATTGAAATAAACTGTGCTTAATAAGGGCACTTTTGTTTTCTGAAATTGAAATTATTGCATAACTGGTGAATTTTGCAAGACGGACACTGTTATTGAACTGTATGGCATCAACACTCTAAACTGAGAACTAATTAAATAATGGCACAAATGACTTTTGAAATTAAACTTGTTTCATAATTGAAGAATTGTCACTGAACTGAAACCACACTGAATCTGAATTAAGTTGAATAATAACACTACTGTCTCTTGAAGATGTATTTGTTTCATAATTGACAAATTCTGCACACATGGACAGTGTTTTTGAACAGAATTTAGTAAACATTGAACTGAACTTTGTGTTGAAATATGACACTATTGTCTTCTGTAGAGCAGCTTCATAGCAGAATTTGTTTCGCAATTGATGAATTTTTCAACATTATTGAACTAAACTGAATCAACATTGAACCAAAGTAGAGTAAGTGTTGAATAATGGAAATTTGAAATAATTGAATTTGTTTCATAACTGATTCATTTAGCAACATTAACAAGCTGATTTAAAACAATGGTATAAAATGCCATGTAAGTAAAAGTGACTTGACTTCTCTTCAGAAGAACACACGTCTATTGCACAAACAGTGCAGATGAACTGCATTCACTCAGAGGTACAGCTCTAAGAGCAACAGTAACATCTGTGTTTTAGCAAAACATTTGGTGACTAAGCCCCAGAAATCAGCACAGACACTTACATTCGTCCGCTGAGGGCATCGACGGGCCTGCCGTGATGAGGAACCGGAGAACACAGTAAGAAGAGAGCGAAGAACCACTGCTGCAGAACCCGTCTAGAGCACAACATCCTCATCCTCACTGGACCTGAACACACACACACACACACGCACAGATCAGCTCATCTAAAGTGTGCATGTTCTGTGATGTAGGTGAATTTGTTCAATCATACACTCTCAGAAATAAAGGTGCAAAAGCTGTCACTGGGAAGGTACCTTTTCAAAAGGTACACTTTTGTACCTATTAGGTTCAAATATGTACCTTTAAGGTACCAAAATGGACCTTTTAGGTAAAAACATGTACCTTTTGAAAAGATACCACCTCAGAGACAGCTTTTCTACCTTTATTTCTGAGAGTGTACAGTGTAGTCTTTGAATGACTAAATACACTCTTAGAAATAAAGGTTTCGGTAGCACTGTATTTTACAGTCTTGTTTCTCATACTATGTACTTCTTACAATAACTAGGTAATAACTAGGTACTAACCTAAACTTAACCCTACCCCATGTAGTTACTAGGTATTACCAGAACTTTCTTAGGTAGGTACACTGTAAGTAAGTACATGTACTGTAAAATAAAGTGCAACCAAGGTTTCTGTTACAGAAGAAAAACAGTTCTTCACTCTCTGGTGCTCCTCACATATAGTTTATATGTTAACCAATTTTGAGCATAAAATTCCAACTTAAACGTGATTGCTTTGAAGCACAGCCTTATGTTTGGTCTCTTTTTAATGAAGACACTTTATTGCTAAGGTGGAAAAAGTAAAAAAAAGTATGTGGAAAAAAGTTGATGAAAATTGCACAAAAATACTACTTTCAAAATGAATATGAACTATATATTCCCCCAAAGTCAAAGCCATGAATCTAAACAAGTCATGTTCCAAATTTGAAGCTGATATCTCAAAAATTATGCTATATTGAGATTTAGTTTAGGCGCAGCACCAAACCATTACACTAGATAAAATTAATTTAATTTCCAATGCGGTCATTTTTGACTTGCTGGACCATTTAACCTTTTTTTCGAATCATGCATATGACTTTTGTGTGCTTGTTCACATAACAAGTGCCAAAAAACAAGATTCCAAACTATTAAAAAAAAAAAAAACATAAAATCTTTTGGACAAACAATGAGCACCAGAGAGTATAAAAAAAAACATTTTTTTAAATAAATTGTAAAGAACATCTTGTGCAATGCTGTATTTGGTAAGAGTCTACACGAGCAGAGTTTTCTCCCAGCCCATGCTGAAGAAGAGACACAGCTTTAACTTAAACCAGTTCAACATGTTGGAGAGAAAAGCCGAATTCCAGCAAGTCCTCCGAGCCACAACAAAAGCCCGTGATGAGCAACAGGAGAGAGACGTACTCACAATGATGCCTGTGTCTCCGTCTCTTCTGTCCTGTCAGACAGAGCGCGAGTCTCCTCAGAGTTTCCAGGCTGCGATCAAACACAAACAAACAAATCAATGAGCGGTCCAGGTGAACAGCATTACGTCCCTCAGCGTCTCTGAGATGATCCTGTCTGGAGTAAGCAGACCACAGCACACGGGAATCCAGCGTGAGGTGAACCAGTGTGTGTTTTCCAGGTGGTCTGTCCCGCACTGACTGACTCCGCTCTGTTATAGAGGAGTCAGATGAACCCACCAACACTGTGATGGGAAACTTTCAGAACTGTCTTGCAGGTTGAGAGAGAGAGAGAGAGAGAGAGAGAGAGAGAGAGGGAGGGAGGGAGGAGAGGTAAAACAGCGAGTGGGAGGAGAGGGGAGGTGGCGGCTGGGAGTCCTAACAAAGGCTCGGCCCGTATATAAAGAGTCAACTCTTCTGTTTATATGAGAGAGAGAGAGAGACAGATGTGGTATAACAGTGGCAGCAAACTACTAGAAAGGTTTCTGGACAAATCCAGGCCTTTCTCTAAGATTAGAAAAAGTCTTACAAAGTGAGCAAATCCAATACTTATAGATAACAATAGATAACAAATCAAAGCAAGGGGCAGTTATTTTCACTTTATTTCGATTTAGTCAGTAAGTGAGTTTGCAGCTACATGTCAACCAGAAGTCATCAGAGTATTAGTAGACTGTCTGCTTAATATTTTCTAAAAATATCTTAAAATATGCAAACATCAGCATAATCTCAAACCACTTTTCGGTTGATGTTATATTTGAATAATTTAAGCTGCAATGAAGGCTGGAGTAATGATGCTGAAAATTCTAACTTTGATCACAGGAAAAAATTACATCTTACAGTATTTTCACATAGAGAACTGTTATTTTAATTTGGAATAATTTTTTACTGTATTTTGGTCAAATAAATGCACCCTTGGTGAGAAGAATAATTTTTTTTTAAATGTTAAAAAAAAAGTACTTGTTTCACACTTATATCCACCAAAAATCCCTAAAACATCAGTCTTTAAGCAATATATATATAAGCAATAGTGTAGCATAAAAGAGTAAGCATAAAATCTTGTCCTACATTAATAATAAACTTCCCAATTGTTTCCATCATTTTGTCCTGCATTACAGGTATATTCACATACAAGGAATGCAATGACATAACTCTAATAATGATAACAAAGCCAGTCTATAACCATCAGTCACAGACACTTTTATAACTACAAAAAACAAACAAATGAATAAATAATACTAAAAAAATAATAATAATGTTATACTGTTGAAGTATGTTTTACAAGAAAATACTTTTTCATTTTTTTTAAACTGCACTAAGTCTTGTTTAATTCAGTGTTTCTTGTGAAATTACTGGTGAAATGTACTAGCAATTTACTTTTCAAAGACATACACCAAAACTTTTTTCAGTGTAGTTTGAAAATGTTTTTTTTTACTCTTAACAATATTACATGAGTCTACTTTCTCTGAGCAATAACTTTATCCTTTGATTGCCATCTCCTTTGTGCTTTTCTGTTGAGAGTCTGACATTTTGTGTTAGTAGTAAGTCATGTGTGCTGTAAACCTCTTCAGGTGATGTAGTTTGACATCTGGTGCAGGTGTGTGTGTGTGTGTGTGTGTTGAACGCTGACTGAAGGCTATTGTTGGCCTTTCGGTGGCAGATTTCAGAAACACGTAAGCTCTCGTAAGCAAAGACATTTTCCGCTCTCCCTGATCTTTGGCTTTGGCCGGCCGTGAGCACCTGTCACTCAGCAGATTTCTAGAGCAGCACATTCTTTTCTGCATGTAACTTTCCATTTTTTATTAGATTTATATGTGTGACAGTGGATATTTCACAAGATATCCACATATTTCAGAAACACATGAATGTCTTGACTCCTTCAGTGACTTCTTCACTGATATTTCCACTCAGAGTTCAGCCAAAAATATATATTCACCCTCAAAGAGTTTCAAACCTGAATGAGTTCGAATTTTAGTGTTATTCTTTCTTAATAGTTAAATTAGTAATATCTAATATTAGTATACTAATATTAATATTATTTAATAACATTCATAGATAAAGTATAAATATGGAATTCCTCCAAAAGTATATTTTACACTGTGTCCAATGTCATCTGTTTGAAGAACTAAATATATAAATAAGAATGAATAAATGCTTTATAGACATATGTAAACAAAAACATAAATAACTAAAAATGACTGAAACTAATAAATACAAAAATATAAGAATAAAATATTTCACGTCTATGACACGTGATCATTTTTTATTTGTATTTTTTTAACAGAAAGGTTTAGAATGACAGTAGATGAATGCAATTGATTACTTGGGTGGCATAATGGTTAACAGAGGTCCGTATTTCTGAATATGGCTCTAAATGAATTGGCGTGCTATTCTGGTCCGTGGACGCTGGGGGTTAAATCAAAGGTACATCCGCCTGTCACATCTGCACTCGTCGGACGCTCTCTTTCCCAGAAGGGTGACTCATTACCGCTTCTCTGCAGATTAATTGATTTTCACAGCTGTCTTTTACATTAGTGTTCTTCCCGCCCACGGCTCAAGCAAAGAATCCCAGGAATTCCTCCCAGCTCATGTGTTCAGTGTTTTACTCATCCACAACCAGCCTCTCCTCGTCTCTGTGTATCCTGTAGCTGCTCTAATTCCTCATTATCTCATCAATTCAATCAAGCACAATTCCCACATCCTCTTGCTGATTAACCGTTGATTCGCTCAACACAAGGATCTCGAGTGCAAGAATCGTCTGTAACAATCGTTTTAGACTGTTAGCGTAAAAACATTTATGCATTGTTAGTGTAACATTTTTTAAATGTAACAACTTGTTATGGAATGTTCATAGAACATTCAAAAGTAACATTCCACTAACGTTTGAATACAAACGGAATGCATAACCAAAAGAAACATTCAAAAAATTTAAAAACTGGTTATTTTAAATGTCCAGAGAACTTTCAGAATGACATTTTTAAAAATAAACCGGAAAAAAAAAGTTAGCTGGGTCCCGTTTTTCAAGATAAGCAAAAGCTTGAAATATGCAATGGGGTATTACTGATAGATCATAGCATGAAAAATGAAGATATTTTCAGCTTATTTCAGGAATTTAACAAAAAAAAACATTAAGGGAAACTTAATTTTAGCACTAAAGAAGTGCTAAAATGCAAGCCGTTTTTAAGTTTTCACTCACAAATATACATCATCTCTGCAGCGCTTTATTATTATGCGGCTCTCCGCCATTGGTCAGTCACGGCATGCTGCAGTCAAATATTTTTGTATAAAATAAACATATTTGTCATTGAAATAGGATACAAAACCACCAGCAAAAATGCAGACACTACTAAAGATTCTACTAAATTTGACTTTAAATGACTTGCATTTACACAATAATAGAAATGATATTTGTTTGCTTAGCGTGGTTTTTAAAAGAAGCCTAGAGCATCATGTGTTTATGAATTCTTTCAGATTTTTAACAGCACTTATATCATTCAGATGAAGGCAGTGAGGAGACTGTCTCTTTGAAGGTCTGGGGAATAATTTAAAGCTGTTTACAAAATAACTAAATTACCGTCTGTTACCGTCTGTTTCACTTGTGTTTAAAGTCAGCACGAAATCAAATACATTTTTTATAACCTTGTTCTCAATGATTCATCAGTCCACAACATATAATAAAAAGTTTGTCTTCATGATCATCATCAAACAAGCTCCACCTCTGAAAGGACTTTCCTTGTTTGTTCCTTGCCTTATTTGTCATCAGTCTCCGCCCCCTCCAGCCACGCCTACATTTCACAAGCCAATCAATTCTCAACAGACAGCATCAAGTCCTAGCCTCCTTTATTATTATTGTTATTTCTCATAAACAGAAATACATCAGATTAAGGGATGCAAACAGACTAAACGTTATGTAGGTATTTCTAACTCTGCTTTTGATTTGCTTCACGTGTTTTGCAAAATAAAAGCACTGATGTGTTTGTGTTTATTAATGCTTCTCACGTCATTTAGCTCAAGGCAGTCCGTTTTCTCTTTGAAAAGAACAATATAAAAGTCATCCTATTTACAAAACAACTGACTCACTGACAGCGTCTGTCACTGGCTGCTGGTGCACAGTATATCTGATGCGCACTAGTTAGTGTGCAATAGCATGCAGACTCTCGTATTTTACAGGCATGTCAGAAGCTGCTCTTTACATGCAGTCACACAGGTCTTGTCTACCTGTTTCAGCCCCTGTGGTCCACACACACATACACACACACACACACACTTATATAAGGGTTTCGTGTTGAGTTGGAAAAAAAGACCTCATTCGGGGGCACTCTGTAGAGTATACTTTACCTGCATATAAACAGGTGAAAAAAGTCTTTCCTGGCAGGAGGCGTGAAGTGGGGACAGCGCCAGGAAAGCTGTTTTAGATTCATCCAAAATTACTGGCTTTGGCAGCGAGCGGCATACACAAAACAAATGTTCACTTTTAATCTTACTGCTTTTTTCCCCCGTCTCTCCCTCCCTCGCTCTCTCTCACGTCGTCTAATCTCTCCACGAATCCAAGGACGTTTTATTGGAATGACCGTATCGGATTCTATATTGTCTGCTAAACATGTGAGCGAAACGAGACGACATTTACATTTACAGACTTCACAGAATCTGTCCGTGAAAACGTTTCCAGATGTTTAAGTCTTTCAGGATTCAGAATCTTAACGCATCTTATTGTGAACGATTAATTGGTCTAATGTGCACGACACTTTTGCAATTCAACACGTCTCATAGATGCTTGTCTTAAAGGGACAGTTCAGGCAAAAATGAAAATTCTATCAATATTAGCTCACCTTCAGATTGTTACAAACCTATATTCCTGGCTTTCACAAAAAAGAAGAATGTAGGTTGATGGTACCCATTGACTTCCATGGTACTTTTCTTAATACTATGGAAGTCAGTGGGTGCCGTTGAAAAATCGTATTTTGTGTTACAGGTTTGGGGGCAAGTAAATTACAGTATCCTCATTTTTGGGTGATTTTTTCCTGTATAGGTTGACGGCAGCCATACTATGGAAGTCAATGGGTACTGTTTGGTCACCAACCTTCTTCAAAATATCTTTTATTGTGTTTAATATATAAAAGGAATGAATAGAGGTATGGAACAGTTTGAAGGCAGGTAAATGACAGAATGTTCTTTTTTGGGTGAACTGTTACTTTAAGTTTCGGAGTGATCAATAGAACTAAACATTAAAGTCTCAGAGAGCTGGCTCGGGATGGGTTAAAGCAGAAAATATCCCCCCGTTGTTCTTCATCCCAGAATAAAGTCACATTCGGCAAGCATCTTGGCTGCTTTTCTGTGGACTTCGCTCAGTTCTCTCCAGGAGTCATAAAGTATTATATCACACCATTTACTTTACGATTCAGACTCAAGCAGAACAGAACGTCAAACTGAAAACCCTTTTTGTCACATTAATGCATCTTTTTTTTTCTATGTAGTAATTATAAGCAGAGTTTGTTTCTTGAGATTATAGAGAATTACAGCTCAGAGCCACAGAGACGCTGCTCTGACACTTGATCTGAATATGAATATGAATGCACATGACACACAAGTCTTTATGATATTACAGTAAGTCTGAAGTGTAAATAATGCTAAATCCCTAGTTTGGAAATCCCCTAGTATATATATATATATATATTTGTGTATAAAGTTTTTGTTTCCATAATATATGTGTGTGTATTGTGTACATTTAAATGTATTTTTAATTATATACATAAATGTATGTAATAAATGTAACATATTTTTATTAAATATATACATGCATGCATGTGTATTTACATGTCCATAATAAATAAATATATATACATATAACTTTTATTTTCTTTTTTTTTGGAGTCTTGATGTTTTAAGATACTAATATTGCTCTGAGATTGCTATTTTATAGCTCAGGAGACTTAGTGTTGCTCTGGGTAAATATCGATATAGATATATAGATTTGATATAGATAGATGATAGTGATATTGAGGAACAGTATGGATTTGACTTTTGATGTCAAGTCATGGCAAGCCTGAGCAAAGAGTTGAGATCTCTTGTGAAACGCTTGAGGAGACACCTGTGAGAATCATAAACTTTAATAAATGGACAAATATAAGATTAGTTTTGCCTTTGATCTCGGCAGAAACATTAAGAAGATCCCGTTTGTAATTTTTCTTTTCTATAGCCTAAGGCTCGATGTGCTTCTTCATACAAGAACTGAGTTCTGTTATTGCACAATAATGTGCTGCATTGACACTCACTTCAATACGTCTGCCAGCACATGAAGATCCAGAGCTACAACACATGACTTCACCCTCAGCTGAAGCTCTTCCGATCTGATCTGATCTGCTCTCAGACAGCGAGGATCAATGCAGCGCTGATTTACTGTCATCTCTATCGCAACCCATCTCAAACACACAACAACAACATACTTTCCGAGTACGGTACAGAGAGAAGCTTTCACTGAACTTCACACATGCTTCATCAGAAATCTGTGGAAAAACTCACTAAAGAGATCTCTTGAATATCTTAGCTGTTTCCCCTCCACAGCAACAGCGTCTCAGATGCTGCTCCTGAGAAAGTGAGTAATCTCGCAGAAGGAAATCAAACTGTGCTCTCAGATACAAAAGACTCCACACATAGCTCTCTCTAACTGTAACTACTGAGTCACTATTTGTGCCTGTTTTCAGTCCTGATGATAACACAGAGAGTCTGAAGTGTGAATAAAGTGAAATAAAGTTCTGTCTTCTCCTTAAACTCCAGCACAGAGCCAGTTATCCACATTTTTGTACTCCTACTTTATCATACCTATTGAGTGTTTTTATTTCTCCTAAAATCAATCAACTGAGACAGACTTGGAGAAAACACATTAAACTGTGCGAAAAGTAAAAAGTCAACTTATTTGAAGTAGTTATTTCTATCTGATTTGATCCTAAATTCACTTTCTGGTGGATCCACTAAAGGTTGATTGAGTAATATTTTGTAATAATCGAAATAAAAAGTCACAGTATGAACGCAAACAATTCTCACTGAACTAATCTAGCTTTATATTCTTATTATATGACCACTGAATGCATGACTCGTTCCTCCTAACAAAATTAATCAACCGAGACAAAGCTGATATTTAAATGAGACCAAACTTAAGTGCAAAAAGTGCCATTATATTAAGGACTTATTGCTACCTTTATGTGATCCTGAAATGACTTGTTGGTGTGATCGACTCTCCCACAAAATCTGTCTGTTCACAAATAAATACAGACCTAACGGCAGTGTAAAAAGAAGTCAAATGTGCAGTTCTGACTGATTTGTGCATTACATTTCTTCAACAAAACTAATCAGCTGAGACTTGAACAAGATCAAACTGCAGTCAGAAATGTAAAAAGGTTAACTGACTTAAGTATGTGTTCCTCAATGACTTGTTGGTCAAAGTAATAAAAGATGCTACAACAAGTTTCTTGAGCTACAATATAAATGATAAACATCTCAGCAATAAGACATTTATCCGGAGAAACAGACAACTACACTCTTAAAAATACAGCTGCTTCACGATGTCTTTGAAGCTTTAACATCTGAAGAACCTTTCAGTTTCAAAAAAAGTTCTTTGTGGCGAAGTAAAGTTCTTCAGACGATAAAAAAGAAAGAGATGCTCTTAGTGGCACCTTTATGTTTAAGAGTGTACCAGAGGAAACAAAACATCACACTGCATTAAAAGTGAAAGATAAGAAAAATACTCACTGTAGTGATTCAGTCCGCAAAGTCGCTTTAACAATCCATAAGATTTCTTATGCTGCTCGAAATCTTTGGGTTTATTGTCCTGAAATCGGTCTGGAGTTTGTCCCGATGTCAGGTGAGGGAGAGAGATGATGCTGAGCCTCGCTGAGCTCCTCTGCTACTTCTGAAGCTCATGAACGTTCAAAATATATATATACGAGCTTCAGGGCTGCTTCTGACATCACTGAGTAGTCAACATCACCGCCTCACGCACACACGACATACTGCATATGAAATCAGACGAAGCCTCCACACACACACACACACACACATAAAGTGTGGGTTGTGGGGTTTTATATCCAACCGTACGCCAAAGTAACTCATGTGTCTTTTTTTAAAACAAGAAAATCACATGTTATTCGTTTTTCACAGTATTGTGTGTGTGTGTGTGTGTGTGTGATTCACACCGGTTGGGGGAAAAAAAAACTAGAATCACACACATACTTTCCCAGACAACTTGCCTGGTCGCGTCACTGCTGCACACGGCGATACCCGACACTGTTATTTCACCAGCGTAAACTTTTCTCAGGAACATTAATATTATCATTTAAAAGCCAAATGTGAAAACAGCTAGCCGAGGAGACACAGCAGCCCTGATTGTCTCTGTGATGTGGTGTTAAACAGCGAGCCGTGATCACTGAGTCGGGCCTCGTGCTGAGGAACGCTCAGCGTCACAGCTAATCTGAGTGGAGCGGGAGCTATGTTTAGTTGTGGACGCTGCTGGTGGTTTGGGCTTTACTGCAGCCGCTGGCCCGGACCGTGTGTATATGACCTGCTAGTGTTCCCTCGCTGACTGGGAAGGGCACCGCAAACACTGAAAACACCAGACGATTACAGTATTAGGGTCTGGACGTAGTCTGTCTGGACTGAAGTGGAGATTATTGGCGGTGTGATACCGAGTGTTTGTTTACTTGTGGGTTAGGAGTCAGAACCGGATCTGCATGAAGTCTGCTTGGCGTTGATCATCATCCTGCCTGTGAAGCATGTACTGGGTTGGCTTTGTTTTAAGCTAGGCCTGATAGGGTCAAAGTAAATGCCACATGCTTATAATAAAATGCAATTTGATGACATTAGTAAATTGCGTTAGTTGACTTGAATTAATAATAAAAAGAAAGCACTTATTAATCTGCGTTTCATGAAAGATCATATCTGTTGATATTATTTAATGGACCTGAACTTGTATTTTTATTAAAGCAAAAGTTCCCACAAAAATGAATTTAGTCACCTTTAAGTCGTTCAATGAATTTCTTCGATCGCTAAACACAAAAGGCATTTCGAAGAATGTGTTTAATCAATAAAGTTGACGAATCGGTTTGGTTACCTATATTCTTTAAAAATGAGTAAATGATGACAGAGTTGTATTTTTAGTTTTAGTTAACAATGATTGAGAATGTATTAATTAACTGGAACCTGATGTAAAGAGTTCCTCTACGTTTCTCTAATGGTTTGGTTTTCAACCTAAAAAGAACACATACAGAACATCCCCTAAATGTTATTTATATAGTTTTATTTTATAGTCATAACCTTTTCAATGAGAACGCACAGATATAGAACGTTCCTCTAAAGTTTGCACATGCTTCTTGTTTTGTTTTTTGGAATGAATGATCATTCTCTCAAGGCTCTATAGCTTGTGATCATGAGAACTTACACAGAGCGTGCTCTATTACGGTTCATCTATAAACTAATTGGTTCTGGGAACCAAGAACTGTTGGATTCTAGGATTCTGCCTTTCTCTGCTAAATGGATCAGACATTTAGAGGACAGAGGATAATTTGGTTGTATGTGCTGAGCAGCTCAATATAAAGTTGGACAAAGTCAGAAATTGGATCCTGATACCTGGTGAGGCGTTGGATGCTCATTCCTTCTCAATCATCTGCTCTGGTTATGACCGCTGTTAACCAGCATTCATCAGAAATATCAGCACACAGCAAAAGACAGACAGACAGGATCACTACAGAACTGTGAAGTGTTCCATGCCAAAACACTTTTATTGTATTTATTGTTGGCCTGAAATGAAACTTCTCCGATTGTTAGGTCATCTTAAACCACACCCACTTTTGAATGCCACACCCACTGGTGAAGCTGAAGTCCCGCCCCCTATATATTTCTTCTTTGATCATTTACGTGTTCACAATGCAGAAAAAAACTTGCAGCTATACTGTTTTATCACGACTATATTATTTGGTGGTGCAGAAATTGGCAACGTTGACCAGACAGGCTCTTCACAATATATAAAAGGTATATATTGACATTATTTTGCAATTTAAAGGTACAGTACACACAAAACAGAAGCTCATTCGAGCTCTGAACAGATGATGCTGAGCAAATGATGACAGAATTTCTATTTTGGGTGAATTGTGCTTTTTACAATTATTCTTCAATTACAGTTCAATCATAAACAGAAACAAGACCGATAGCATTTTATACTGACTTCAAACCCATGGTAAAACATGATATCAAGAGGTAAATATAGGTGCAAATGAAAACTTGCAAACAATAATCAACAGTAGCCTACTACCAAACGATGAATCAAGACTAATTGCATGCAAAATAAATGTTTTGGTTAACATAATATATATATGTGTGTACTGTGCATATTTATTATATATATATATAAATACAAACACATGCATGTATATATTTAAGAAAAATATGCTGTATATATATATAAAATATAAATATATATATATGTAATTATTATTTTATTTTTTCAGTGTATATACATGCACGTGTATTTACAGTATATATACCTAATAAACGTACACAGTACACATACATATATTATGTAAACAAAAGCATATATTTTGCATGCGATTAATCATTCGACAGCACTAATAATCAATAAATCAAATAAATCATGATGGATTTAAAGACTGTGTGTTCCTGTGCTTTTGTTCGTCCTTTTTGGAGTCTTGACTGAGAATTGTAACTGTTTTTTGGGTGAGCTATTTCTGGCTCAGGACATGTTTAAGGCTGAAAGTTATTGTAAGAAAGTACATTTGGACTGTTGAAGGAGCAGCTCTCATGAATCTGGAGACTTCTGGAGGTCCGGTGCTGTGTGGTCCGTCTCCAAACACTTCTCAAACGCTTTGATCTGAGACGTTCTTCTCCACTTTCACCTGCTCCTTTCTCAGGATGTGACTGGAAACACGCACCTGGCAGCGAGGCTGGGTTTCTGTATGTTCGCATGTACAGCGCCTTCCACCTTCTTTCCAGACGAGACACCTAAGAGCGCTTCTGACCCGGAGGTCAGCCGAATTCCTCAGCACTTTTTCCCCTTCGGAGGTAAATGGCTGTGGTTTCTGTGGAAGGCAGGTATTTTATACTCGTACCAGGCATCCCGCTTTAAACACATCCGTCTCTTTGAAGGCACCAGTAAGAAGATGGATGTTATGGGGTCAGTCCAGGGCCTCCTTCACATGTTCCTCTGCTCGCGGGTCCAACAGAAACCAGGGATACTTTAATAATCAAACACTCGCAGGGAAAGTGAATGAGTTCGTTGGTCTGTTGGCTTGCATCAGAAGTCAAGACAAACTGCTCAGAAAAATCTCAGGATGCCAACGGAGTTAAAGCACAAACAGAAATGGACCCCATTGACTTTTATTATATGGCACAAACAGGCATTTTCAAAATAAAGACATGAATTAGAATTGTTGGATGAACTGTTCCTTTAAAACCACATTAATTCCCGTTTTCCACAAAAACAGAAAAAAACTCTGCTGTTTAAAGGTTTGGGCTCGTGAGGCTATTTTTTCTTTCCTTTTTTTCTGAAACAAATGAATACTTTTATGCAGCAGTTACATTGATAAAAAAGTAGAAATCTAATTCTAACAATACTTTGAATAAATGCTGTGCTTAATAACTTTTTATTAGTGCCATACAATTATTAATCATGATTTATGATGTATTGTGGATAGAAATTGTATAATATATATATATATACACACACACAAATGCATGTATATATTTAAGAAAAATATGTTATATGTTAAATCTATTTATATATAATATAAAATATAAATATGTAAATATACATGTAAATAGTACATACATGTAGTAGTACATATATTATTTAAATAACAAACATTATTTTTGGGTGCAATTAATCAGGATTAATCATTTGACTACTACAAGACTATTTTTATTAATCAAATAATCCTGAAAAAGTGTTCACATGTTCCAAAAAATATATAAAGCAGCACAACTGTGTTCAACATTTATAGTTATCAGAATGTTTTATTGAAATTTGTATATTAGAATGATTTCTGGAGGATCATGTGACACTGAAGACTGGAGTAATGATGCTGAAAATACAGCTTTGATCACAGGAATAAATTATATTTTAAAGTATATTCAAATAGAAAACTGTTATTTTCAATTGCAATAATATTTCACCTTTTTCTGTATTTTTGATCAAGTAAATACAGTCTTTAATAGCTTTTTAAAAACTTTGAAATCTTACTCATCCCAAACTTTTAAAAGCATAATGTAATTTGACGAAATTAGCACGCCACAACTAACTGACTGAGGAAAACTCTTTCATAACCGTATAACACATGCAAAGTTACACTCGGCTGGAAGAATTCATTAGCGAGATTTGATATTGCTCATCAAAGCGTTGCAAATAGCTGAAAGAAGATGCAATATGTTGTGTGTTTAACAGACTCTCTGCTTTATTACAACAGCACTGAGCCCAACTGTACAGTTAAACCACTTCCACATGTGTGCATTTACAGTTTGTTGTGGAGACAGAGCTCAAATAGACAGATATGGAACGCATTTTAGTGAACTACAATAAGAAGCCTCTTTGAAGGAATGTAATTAAGACCAGTCTGTGCTAATTGAATTAGCCCAAGATGCTCCTGATTATTTCTCGCCCACTACAAAGAGGAAGTTGTCACTTTAGATGTATTTTAATTACCGTAATAAAAAACAAATAACAGTCTAGTGGAAAAATAGAGGTGTTAAAAGTATATTTGACGGGTTAAGCTGTTTAGTTAACTGAGACTAAAATCATAGGATACATTTTTGACATTACCAGTTACATTTTTTATATATATGAAGAGTTAGTTTGCAAAAACAGATGACTTTTTGAATTAATAAAAATATATATTTATATATATTTATAAAAAAAAAAATACATATATATATATATATATATATATATATATATATTTTTTTTTTTTTTTTCCCCAATTTTCCCAATCAAACTGCAGTTAACTTATTTTGACAAAAAAATACTACTAACTAAAACAATAATAACATGATTCCATAATAAAAGACAAGATTTTTGAACAAAAAAATATCTGTTTTTGCAAAAACAGATTTTTTTTTGTTCAAAAACGTTGTGTGTGTAT
>JAUMHE010000046.1:754747-771486 GCA_032359235.1 Enteromius mattozi | reverse complement strand
GCCGTTCTCTCGGCCCGCTCCCCGGACAGCACGCCAAACCTGCAAACATTTTATGAGGAAGCGCGATCAACTGAAACTGACTTCTTCTAATAAATATTCTTTATTCAGCCTACTTCTCTTACCAAAAAGAAGTATACTTCAATTTTATTTTATTGAGTACAATTAAGTAAAGTCTCAAGTATATTTGTTAAGTATACTTTATGTATACAAATATCAGTGTACTAGTAGTATACTATTGTGTGCCATTTCAATACTTCTTGGGACTAAATTGGCACACTTTCTAGTATATAAAAGAACACTTTTTAAGTATACTTTCAGTATAACAGTAGTAAACTTGGCATAATTTACATCTATGTACTGCACTAAAAGTGAACTTATAGGTATAGTAATAGTTTACTAATTAAATACTTTTAGTACACTTTAAAGTACAGTCTCACTAAACTATTAGTTTAGTAGTTGTATACTGCAAGTATACTTGTACGTTTTCTTCAAGTGAACTTTACCTTGTACTTAACTATGCAACTATATGAATATCTGAACATACAAAACATCAAAAGAAAGAACAGGGCATCTGCTTGTAAACAAGAACATTTTATTCTAGCTTTTTCTTTTTTTTTTTTATAACACGAATGTGAGTAAGTTATATAGGCTAAAAAAAAAAAACAACTTTTTTTTTTTTTTTATGCTTTCTGAAGGAACTTCTTTTTCTTAAGGGTTCTTTACAGTGGTTATTAGGACTTTTTACAGTGTACTAGTGACATGGGGAATAGTAATCTGATTACAGCACATAACTGCCTTTACTTCTAATGCATGACCAGTAATGAGTGACCATAGTTGACTAACTATTTTGGGAAACACATGAGTTTGGTGGGTTTTCACACTGAAGGAATTCAGTCTTCAGTATTCTGAGCCTGTGTTCATCAGCACTGATGGCTTAATCACAACCTGTTCAGATTCTGACCACACACACACACACACACAAACAGGTACAGACTGCCCACATACTGCCCACTCAGCACCTGGCAGCAGGTGTGTGTGTATCTGTTAATGGATTACCACACACAGAGCGCTTGTGCCCGTGTGTGTGTGCTTGTGTGCTTGTGTGAGGTCTGAGTGGTGAACCAGCAATTACAGCTGAAAGATGTTTACACTCTTCACCGTGTTTACCTTACTGCATCACACTGCCACTGAAAGACCCTCTGTGGCGTCTCTCTCTCTCTCTGTGAATGTGTATGACTGATGAATGCGCTGGAAATGAGCTGTGTCTCAGCACATGCCACACCTGCTCTGACATCATAACACACACCTGAGCACAGAAGCACACACACACACACTATAATGCTGGAAACGTTCCCATTACGTCATGCACATATGTACCTTTACTGTGGTCGATTGTGCATATAATGTCTTAGCGGCGTCACAAATCACGTTTGTCTCAAAGTTGTCTCCTTAAATTCCTTGGAAGAAATGAATACAAGCAAACGGATCAGTTTGAGATATCATTAAAATCTCTCCAGAAACTATAAAGGAGACATGTAAACCTTTATACCTTTATAAAAATAAAGGTGCTTCACGATGCCATAGAAGAACCTTGATAGTAAAAAGGTAAGAAAGAGATGGTTGAACCATCATGTTTTTTTAACTGAATGGTTCTTTGTGGAACCAAAAATGGTTCTTCTATGGCATCTCTGTGAGGAACCATTGAAGCAGCTTTATTTTTAAGAGTGTAAATGATCTCTGAAGCCTAAAAAACAGATTGAAACGAGTTGTTTTTAGGAGTTTATCTTGCACTACACCAAAGCTGTCAAATCTAATTTGTGTATTTTGGGACTTGACACATCGTGTTTATTTACATGATGCAAAAAAAAAACATTTCTCACTCAGCATTTTTCCAGTACAAATATCAAAACATTCTTCAATCAAAATATGTTTCCTTGGAAAGTGAAATGACTTAAGACATTAAGTCTTTTCTTACTGAAAAATCTATCTGAATGTATGCTCAAAACAAGAACAAACATCTGCCAGTGGGGTCAGAAAAATAATAATGTTTATGTTTAAATAGCATTTATTTTGCTGATCCCATTGGCAGATATTTGTTCTTCTTGTAAGCATAATACCTGATATCTTATGTCTTGAATTAAGAATGTTCAGATATTTGTACTGGAAAACAATAATACTATTTGGATTTATAAATATTTTAATTAAGTCTTAATATATGCACTGAAAATGCTATTTGAAAGCCAGGCTTGATTAGCATGATTGTGATGTATGAAATTGAGATGTGTAAAAATATTGCGCTAAATATATTGTACAATATACTAAAGGCCACACCAAAACAAACAAAACAGTAACCTTAATGACAACTATATTAGCCTCAATTTCCATACACAATAACCTTCTGTTTATTAGAAGCTTTAAATGCCTTTCTTTAAGTCGTTGTGAATGTTTTATCAGCAATAATCACCTGTAAAAGAAATTGCTCTGAAAGTGAATCCAGTGATATCGTTCCTCTGTGTCCAATGTGAGGGTGTGTGATTGTATTGCAAAACACTTCTGCTGCTATTGAGGAGGGATACGGGTAAAGTTAGGGACAGGACTAGTGGTTTAAGGGAGGGTTAACGTGTAAGGGATGGGTCAAAATTGCAAAATGTAAAAACATGTATGTACACAAAATGTGCATTGTACCAAATGATTAATTTAAATGTAAGTACACGGTAAGGTCTTCTCAGTAGTGTGCAGGGCGCAGCTGTTCTCTATGAAGGGTGGCAGGGCTGTAGTGAGCAGACTATGGAGATTCCATTAGCGTGGATCAGGAGAGCTCAGCGGCTCCGACTGCTCTGATTGCCTTTGTCTAGACTCTATTGAGTGTTTTTCACTACGTGTGGACATGGAAGTATTTATGAGGCCAGGGTTTAATGGACAAAGCTCACATTATATGACCTCCAATTGGGTCGTTTTTACATTGACGTCTGCTGGCAGCGCTGAGCCATTCCTCGTCTGCAGGCGCTGGCCTCAGGTTTATGGGAATCATGGGTCGAGTGTGTAACGGAGAATCTATCAGCGTCTGCTCCACTGCTTTATGGCATTTCTGCTCGTACTCGCTGGGGTCAGAGGTCATGGATCAAGCTCGTCAAACTTGTCAAGAACTCAGATTACATCTCAGCTGAAACGCAAAAGAAAAGACTAGATGCTAAGAGGCTTAGAGGCTAAGATTTTTTGAATTGCAATAGACTGATGACAGTTTCTATTTGTATGTATGGTAATGTATTTTACTGATTATAATGTTTCATTTAACATTTGTTTTTGTGTGTTTGTATATTACTGATGTTAAATGATTAATCGTGATAAACTGCATCCAAAATAAAAGTTTTTGTTTACATAATACATGTGCGTGTACTGTGTATATTTATGATGCATATATAATAACATCTATTTTGAAAATATTTACATGTATTTATGTGTATATATTTATATTCATATAAATTATATCAAATCAAAATAAATATAATATATAAATGTAACACATTTTCACATGGACATATTATGTAAACAAAAACGTTTATTTTGGATGTGATTAATCACGATTAATAATTTTTTAAATATGTATATATACAGTATTAAAATATATATTAGAGTTATGATATATGACATAGATATATACTGTAATTGCATTGGATTAAAGAAAAAATATTCCTTATAAAATTGTTTAATTAGAAAATGGTTATTCAAATATATATATATATACACATATTGACTGTGCTGCATTACAATAAAGAAAATAATTTAATCCAATTTTTTATATATATATATATATATATATATATATGATACTTTGATGCCAACAATGGTACTATAACAGGCTTTGTTCTCTTTATGCAAAAATGAGTAACTTATTAGTGAAATTTATTATTGTCTTTCTTTTGAACTTTGGGAAAAATTATTTTGCAATTTGTATTACAATTATGCATACATATGTAATATATGTATATACCATAATTATATGTATGTTTGTATATGTCTATACACACTGATGCCAACAATGGTCCTAAACGGCTTCATTTTCTTTATGCAAATGTTATAATATATAATATATCACTAAAATGCATGGTTCTTTTTTCCTATTTCTCTTCACTTTGGGGTAAAGTATGACCTGGACATTCTTCTGGGCTTTCAGGTTTTGACTCAGGTGAGATTCACCCTTCTGCAGCCCCTCGGTGCTGAATACTGTCCATTTAAAAGAGCTGCGGGGTAAATAAACACGAGCCGAGCTGAAGACATGCATCTGTCTGCTGCAGTCTAAACAAACTCCAACCAAATACTCTGTGTACTGTAAATAGCCTTTTGTGGAGTTATTTTTTCAGCGCCAAAAATAGAAATCACGGATAACATATTCATCTTTATTTCAGGGGGTTAACATATAAACTCCCCATCACAACACACACAGACACACATCACTAAACCTCACACGGAGCCATTACGACAGAACTCTATTAAAATAAGTATGTCGTACAAAAAAAAGCTCGCAAAGCCCTTACAGGCTTGTTAATTAGAACCAAGATCGGGTGAAAAAACTACATATTTCCAGGTGGGCCAAAGAAAACCCTTGAAGGTTGCAGCAATTATTTCACAAATGAATAAGCGCAGTGTGGAAATGGCAACGAGTTCAAACAGAGGGACTTGGCATCCGACCGCATGACGTGACATGTCAAATAAATGTCTGCAAAGTCCTCAAAACGCTTGTCCACCTTAGAAAAATGCATGCATTTTTCAATTTAAAAAAGTCTCAGCTCGTCTCTTTTTTTTTGCGCCGCCACCTCCCCCAATAAGGAAAGCTTAGTGTATTACTGTGTCTTGTTCTTTTTGGCCAATGAGAGTGTAAAAGTGTCATTCGCTGTGACTGTGTGGGCCCTTATGGAGAGGAAAACAGCGCCAGAGCAGTGAAATCACTCCAGTAGAGAGAGAAATAGAGAGGCTGCTGACAAACGACAAGAGCAAGAATTGCACCAATACTTAATAATAAAGGTTGCAAAATGCAGCGATGTCATAGAAGAGCTATTTTGGTTTCCAAAAAAAAGAAAAACTCTCATTGATCGGTTTTTGAAAGTAGCATTTTTCTTTGTGAGAAGAATCTTTTTCCTTCTGTGCAATCGAAAGGTTTCATGGATGTTGAAGGTTCTTCCCATATTGCAAAAAAACAAACATAAAAAATAAATAAATAAAAATATTAGTCATAATAATTAATAAATAAATAAATTAAAAATATTGTAGTTAATTTGTCATTAAAAAACAAACAAATATTCATACAACCAAAATTTATTTCAAATTTAAGTTGTTAAAATAAATGTGTTGAAATTGGAAATATATTTACCTTCAACATTCATATACCAAAATATATTTGAAATGTATTTCAGGGGCAAGAAAATATATTTCCGATCTTACAAGAGCCTAAATGCAAATGTGGATGTATTATAATACAATGATTCATTTATGTTTAATTTATATATATATATATATATATTATTTTTTTTTTTTTATGTTTATTTAGGATCATTTATATATTTTCTTGGATTGAAAATATATGGAGGTTGAAATTTATTTTTAAATTATTTTAAAATATATATTTATAAAATATATTTTCAAAAAAATGGCCACAAAATATATTAGTATAAAATATATTAATGTAAAAAATATTTTTCAGCAAATTTCTTTTGGTCAATTATGTATATTGTTTTCTTTCTTTTTTTTCTTTTTTTGGGGATGGAATCACAGTTACCTTAAATTAAAGAAAAACTTCTAAATTAAATCAATATATTTTTCTACTCCAGCTTTACAAAGTAATATATATATATATATATATATATATTAATTCTGTTCTTTTTTTTTATTTATCACATTTTGAATAAAATCTTAGGTTTTATATATATATATATGATTAGTCTAAACCTGAAATTGTATTCAAAATTTTGAATTAAAAAACTATATATACAATGAATGTCAGTGGGGTCCAATGTTGTTTTTACTACTTACAATTTAAAGTAGTCCAAACACTTGTAAGCTATCAGATCAAGAGTGTGTTTATCATATCAGCTGTTTTTGATCAAACTATCTTCACCCAGCAGTAGTCTCCCGTCTCTCCGAGGATGAGAGTTAAGTCTCTGTGACAGTTTTACGCACAGCATCATGAGTTCACGAGAGCGACTGTGGTTGAGTCCGTGTAGCCACTGGAAAGTTTGGTTAACCAGGGGCGGTGTCTGCGTCCCACAGAGCTCCCGAGAGCAGAGCCGTGGGCGATTAATAGCCCTCTTTGTATTTGTTAATGTAGCTTGTTAGGCTTCGACCTTATATTGATGTTGTATATACAGTGGTCAATGTGAAAGCTGTTTTTATTCAGTAATAACTGTGTTTGCGGCGGGGAAAGTAAAGACAACATTTATGCACGTAGAGGTCAATTTTTCACACTTCTGACTAATATGGATTTTCTCTGTTTAAGTGAACGAGGTCGGTTTACTACATCGCGGCTATTGTCCAAAGCAAACCTAGACAGAATTAAATTTGGGCTAGGATTTATACTGAAACAATTTTCACGTAGAAATTGCTGGTAAATATAAAAAGTAAAAAAACTGGCAAGTGACTTTACATTTTGAAGTAGAAAGACTGCAATAGAGTTTTCTTATAATAAGTACTCCAATGATCTTTTACTTTAAAAATAAAGTGCATTTTTCTTTAGTCATTCACTATTATATCCAACTTTCAATTTTCAGTTAACTTTCAACATTCAATTTGGCTATTCATTCAAAAAATGTGCATGATATGTAATTTTATTACATTAAAGAGGTCATGAAATGGAAAATCAAAATGTCCCTGATATATAGTATACATGAATTCCTCAAATCTTTTGTGTATTTTTATTTATTTGTTTATTTTTAATGCCATAGATTTCAATATAGAATCTTTAAAGTTTAATTGGACTCAAGTTCCATTATATCCCATCATAAGAATCAAGATTTCTACTTTTCCAGCTTTATACACTTGAAAGTTTCTATGGTTTACACACACACACACCCAAACCTGTAGCTTTTTCTGGAACCCAAAGAAGATATCTGTGAAAAAACATCTCAAGATGACACTGAAAAGACATTCAAGTCACCTTTATATCAATAACTGTACTTCATACAGTACAAAGGATTTCAAAATGATGCAAACACTATTCAATTCTGCTGTAAAGAAATATAAAACAACAGGAGTAAACTATGGCAGTGCCAAGTATTTAGTCTTTGGGGGTTGTTAGTTGCATTAGTTTATTTTAATCTGAAGGTCCTTGCAGACTGATTTTATTATGTGTTATTTTTTTCGAATTCATCACGCTTTATCATCAAAATGCTTGCTACAGATGCAAAAACACAGAAAATCCTACCTGATGGACAACAGTTTCGGAGGCAGTATGTAAACATGACTAACACAGAGTGAGGTCGTATTTATTTTTTAACGCGCGAAAACTTCGGACAAGACTCACTGGGCCTCATTTATCAATCTAACGTAGAAACGAGCGCAAATCTGTGCACACAAATCAACTTATGACAGAGTTCACGTGTGATTCATGAAACATTCGTACGCTGCCAATCTCATCGTACGAATGATCACATGTTGATGAATGTGGTGGAAGAAAACAATCGTTATTTGAATATCACGCTCCCCTAAAAACACCCCGGTTTAGAAGACTATAGTTTACAGAGTAATGAAACCCAGCCGAAAAGAGGAAATGATCTCATGAAAGACATGTTTTTTTCCTCAAACACACCAGTTAACCTTGTAATTGCGAACAATTATGCTACATTCATTTATGTAATTTCTATGACCAGACGTGAGATTTGATCATAGCCACCGCTCACGTCAATATTGATAAACTTCAACGGCCGCATGCCGTTTTTTTTTGTTGTATGTTCGTTTAGTAAAAGAGGCCCAATGACCTTGACTCTGGATTTTGTCCATTATCAATCGGTCTCACAGACAAGGTTTAGCCTAGTTCAAGACTAAAATGTAAATCTGAGCGGTTTCAGCTGAAACAAACTCTCATAAGATGCACACAGTAAAGTTTTTTCTATGGCATGTTTATAAAAATGACTTAAATGTCCTAACTGAACTATGGCCTAACCCTGGTTCATGCTAAGCCCCGTCTGTGAAAGCAGGCCTATGTGTGTGTCACTGAGATTTTCTGCTTGGGTTTGCGTAAATATCTTTGTTGTTCCTGAGTGAGTCTCAATCTTGTGTCTCAGATGCTGTAAACTTCACCTGGTCTTCTTGGAAACAGTTTAGCTCCTCAGGAAAGGTTGGAGGCACAGTAAAAGCTGTGTGGAGCCTATGGCTCTGAAGGGCCCGACAGACGTCTCCCCGGTGGTTGTCTCCTCACAGACAGCGCCGTTAGAGATTAACACCCTCCTGACGAGAACAGTGCCGCTGGATACCTGAAGCTCCATCCACGGTCCCTGCGGTCAGAGCGGCAGACGGGTCCCGCCACAGAAAATATGATTCATTATTCAACAAGTCCTCGACTCATAACGGCTGCAGTAACCGTACACTCACAGATCGATAAACGACAAGAGACAGATCCCACCACAAACCTTCATTCAACATGCTCTCTTGCTTGTGGTTGACCTGCGCTGAAATGTTAAAGGTGCACTTAATCGCTTTCCTTCATTCACGTATTACAAGTGACTTTTGACCAGCATTAAATGTGAGCTTATATGTGAGCCTGGAGCACAAAAGCATTCATATAGCACTGGTATATTTACATAACAGTACATTGCATGGGTCAAAATTAGGCATTTTTCTTTTATTCCAAGTAAAAGATCATTTTGTGAATCCCGCAAATATATCAAAACTGAATTTTTGATTATTAGTATGCATTGCTAAGAGCTTCATTTGGACTTTAAGGGCGATTTTCTTATATTTAGATTATTTCACACCCTCAGATTTCAGATTTTCAAATAGTTGTACCAAATATTGTATGATCCTAACAAACCATACATGAATGGGAAGCTGATTTATTTAGTAAAATCAACCCTTATGACTGGTTTTGTGGTCTAGGGTCACATATGATGATGTTACGATATAGAGCAACGGCTGGACCTCAAACGTTACAAACTCAATGGTTACAGCACAAAATAACTCTGTCCAAGACGCTGCTGGCCGGTGGTAAGGAGAAAAGTTGCGGCAGACCGGTGTAATCCAGTAGCCAACTGCACAAACCACTAACAACATGAGTAAATTTGTTGCTATTGAATCTAAAAATATCCATTTTATGCGTAGTTTGAGAACGAGGGAGAAAAAAAGACCACTACGAAGTGCATCTTAGAAATACTCCTGAAATCTATGACCTTTAATTTGTAATTTTTATTGTGTTCTTACTATTTCTGTTAATTTTATGATATTTACGTGGGGTTTATGTTTCCTGTTTTTGTGGGGAAGCACCTGGTTTAGCTTATTTTTGGAAATGTTTGTGCAAATAGGTTTTGTTTTATCCAGTATCGTATTATATTTCTTATTCTTAATTCTCAAACTGCAACAAAATATTTTCTCCATTAGTATTTTTGTCTTGTTTTCTAGTACAGATACCTACTGTAAGAATTCTTGAATCAGGATAGATTTACTTGACAAGTAAAATGACCCAAATTTTTTTTGCTTAAAGCAAGCAAAAATAATAATAATCTTGTTTGGCCTTTGATGTGAGACTATTTTTCTTACCACATTGGCAGATATTTTTGCTTGTTTTAAGAAAATTTGAGACAAAAGTCATCCTGATTTTTTTGCAGTGTATGCATTAATCATATAGTAAGGAAAGTTTTTATTTTAGTTTAAAAAAATGGTGCATTCCAATTTGTAAAAAGATGTGGATTTAATTGCAGGTTTATATTTCCTGTTTTAGCCAACTGGGAATGCAAACATTTGGGGAAAGCTTTATAATTTTGCTATTGTTTGTGCAAACAGCTTTTGTTTCATTGATCTTTCTATTATTTACCTCTTCCTCTTTCTTCTCATGTGTTAATCATAGTGTAAAAGTTCTAAGAGCGAGAAAGATGTGTATTTCAAATAGCCGCATGTGTTTAGATCTGTTTGAGCACCTAATTGTTCTAGATTTAGACTGAATTTTATTTTTTGCTCATTTGCTCCACATTTTTTGAATGCCAAAAACATCCATATTTCACTCCTATAATTGCGATGCTCGGGTCTATCAAATTTGCATTCCGTAATGTGAATTAGGAGTTCTTGAAGTGCAGAGTGTTTACTGTAAATTATACACTAGTAAGAAATATGATTCTTAAACAACATGCCTTGCTGACCGGAGCGCAGTGAGAAAGACCTGCAATAAACGTCAGCAGAAGGACGAGGAGCTTGAAGGAGTGAGTGAGCGAGAAGATAGTAACGAGGAGAAAGTCTCCTAACGAGAGCCGCAGGTCCCTGCTTTCAGAGCCGTCTCCCAGCATCCCTCGAGGAGCTGAAAAATTGCTCGCATGGAGTCAGTTGTTTTCCTAGCAGTCGCTGACCCAGCGAGTGTTGTTCTTGCGTTGTCATTCAAGTCAAAAGCCGACTGGTTGTCGTTGGCTTTCTTTGGCTGCGCTGCAGAAAAACCTCTCCGGCTCAGAAGCCAAGAGGTCATATAAACCTTGATGTACTCAAGCACTCACTCACTCAGCTTATTTAATTAGCTAAACGGCCTTTCCATATGGAAGAACTTTAATTGCTGCGGCATTGATGAAGCGTTTCCCCAACAGTTAAGAAACGGTTCCCACCACAGTGCAGGGCTTTATTCTTGAGATTGGCATAAACGAACACATTCGATTAGCATCTTCAAACCATGTCTTCTGCCACACACAAGCAGGAGGGAGTTGTCTTTTTCATCTCTGCCCAACAGCACCTGAGCATCCACGAGCACAGATTTCAGACTCCAGTCGTCTGCTTGGTCTGGCTGAGATAAATGGCCACGCTAAAGGATAACTCTCCATCACAGAGCAAATCTGGTTTTGCTCTACTTCTTTAAGTGCACTTTAATGCGAACATGTGATGGCATGATTATTTTACCCTCTGGAAGCAGTTCATAGAAAACATTAAGAGCACTTCTAACGGCGCAATGTCTTTACCAGCAGGTTAATATGAAAAGGTGTATGTGTGTAGCTGTTGAAATGCCACATTTCTGTCTGCTGAATCATAGAAGTCAGGCCAAGGAAATAAATCCATTCAGCAATGCGAGCGAAATATATGCACGCCCCCCCTCTACTGCTCTCTGTCTGTATGTATTTGATTCAGTGTGCTTTCGCAGTCTGTGTGGTCACCGTAAAACTACCACGACTGCCATTTAGATCTGCTTTTCGCTGCAAGCTGTGTGTCTGAGCGGTGTTTGTGCGATGTGCTTTAGCTTTTTTTCTCTCTGGTATTTGTGTTCGGCTTGAAAAATGAAGGCTGTGCTCATGCCTTACATGGTAAAACTGCTTTTAAGGCACACTGGGGAACTTTCTGTAGACACTGTCAGAACAAAATGTGTCAAAATTGTACCTTTATTGGTACAACAGCTTGTTACTGCCTCAAAGAGACACCTGTGTACCTTCTTCAGGGATTTCTAACTGTACCTTAGAGTAGTAATTTGTACACTTAAGCAGTGTTGTTGGAAAGTTACTTTTTAAGTAATGCACTGCAATATTGCATTCCTCCATAAAATTTAACTATTTGTGTTACTTTGTAACGCATTATGTTACTTTTGCGTACTTTTTGTCACCTGTGCTGGGCTTTCTTGCACACTCTTTTATATTTTGTTGTAAATTTTAAAGTAATGCACTACTTTACGAGTTGCTTGGAAAAAAGTAATCTGATTACATAAATCATGTCACTTGTAACGCAAGTTACGTAATCCGATTACTTTTTCAAGTAACTACCCTAGTGAAAAATAAATATAGTTAAATATATTTGAATTACATTTATTTCATGCTCAGTATACTACAAATACATTTTCATATTTATGTACTTAATAAAATGTCATGCAATTGTACTTTTACTGTACTAAACTGTATACTTAAAGTCTGCTAAACTGGAACAACTAACTTTGTATCTAATGCACTTTAATTGTGCAGAAATAGTGCTGAAGGCCAATAAAAGACATACTTAGTATATTTGAATGAGCTAAAGTGGAACTATAGTAAGAATACTTTAGGTACACTTTAAATATTTACCATTTAAAGGGCAATATTACACAATCCTCATTAAAAGTGACATAAACACGTATTTTAGGCTTATTAATAATAAATATGCATTGTGCACAAGTAATACTCCAAATAAAGTTTAATTAACATTTTTATATCAGTAGGTCTTGAGTTATCTGTCAGTAAATATGATAATAGATTTGAACTATACTTCATCACTCACAAAAAAAGAAAAAAGGATCCAGCATTCCTCAAAATAAATAAAAACGGTAAATTGCAACTAATAAAAACTCTTTAATAACACAAATATCATTGATTTAATTACATTTTATTAACCAGTGTCTGCTGCTGACCTTCAGTGATCCAATTCAACCATTCTTATAAGCAAAAACAACTCTAGATAAATATTTGTGGCTTTTTTTACTGCTGAAGTGTGTTGAACTTCTTCTTTTTCTACGTTCTACTGTACAGACGTGAAATGAATTTCCCTTCAGCCTGAGACTTGTTCATTTCACTTTTGCTGTGAAAGAGCTTTTACATTTGCCAAAAATATATATTTTTAAAAATATTAAAAACAAACAAGCAAGCCCTGCCCAGATTTAAAAAGTAATGCAAAAGTAACGTAATGCACTACTTTCCATAAAAAGTAACTAATTAACTTACGTAGTTACTTCTTTAGGGAGTAGAGCAATATTGTAATGCATTACTCTTAAAACTAACTTTCCCCAACACTGCTTGTAATGTGTTACCCTCAACACTAGTAATATGTACTATTATGGCACTATTATGAACCCTTAAAAAGGTGTAAGCCAGTGTCAAGCTGTTGAACCCCTAATTTTTGCAATTTTTTATTGAGAGTTTTCAACTGAGGGTCTGGTGAAAGTCTCAGTAGGTCCAGCGGTCAGCGGACTTTCGGTCAGTCCATGGGAATCCAGGAAAGGAAAGCCGTCTCTGCTTTCAGTGGACAATTGATGTTTTGTTTTTGAATGTTAAATCTGTTTGACAGCCAGATATTAGTTTCCCTGATGTTTCCTACTGTAAATTCTCTCCAGCGACTCAGCCATCGCGTTCGTTTTTCAGAGGGAGGAGGTGATTTACGAAACGGCTATTTTCTGACATTTTCTTGATTTCGTTTGGAGCGCAAAATTCGGAAAACTTTCCATCTCATATCGTTTTACAAGGATTATGGTATATCTATCAAGCCTGGGCATGCGCAGGGCGTATTTGAAGGAAAACGCATGCAGCTGCGAGGGTTTGGAGAACAGCTGATTTCTCCTTAATGAAGCCGCCGAGGTCCATGTTACCACGGGCCCAGCGAGATGCCTGACAAAAGAATTAGGAGAGAGCATTTAAATTGCTTGAAGATCCACCTGTGAGATGTTTCAGGCTCAAGTACCGTTCTAATGACAATACCATCCTTCATGCGGTGAAAGAGATCCTCAGCTGCAGCTACAAGCTTCCTTGTTGCGACTCTCTGTGGCTGTAAATTGTTTTAAAATGTCTTCATGGAGAGTGAAAGAATTCAAGTAGTGGGCCAGCGGTTCATTTACTGCAGACGATTTCTATAACACAAAACTATAAGAGCTTAAGAAAAATAACAATACCATAAACAGAAGCAGCAAGCATGCATACATTTTTCTGTATCCTTCAGGTACAGCATGCATATTTTGTGCACTAAAACTTAACTTCTTAAATCCAGACGAGTTTCTCTCTCTCGAAGCCCCAACACTGCAGCTTTCACGTACGCTTTCCAAAAAATGGACATATTCTACGCTTGCCCATCCAACAGTGTTTGTGTGTGTGTTGGCGTGTGTGTGTGTGTGTGTGTGTGTAAATATTTGGTATTCTCTCTTGACTACTCAAGAGCTGTCTGACATTTTCTGCCCTTTTCTCTCCAAATAGCATAATGAGAATTTACTGCATCCTGTTAGTACTAATCTCGTAATCCTTTCCTCTCAATTTCTAGAGCAGCAGGCGGCCAAAACTTCTTCTGCTTTCAAAGGGGCTCCCATGCTCCTTGTCCCCTGGCATTCTGATTTAAGATAGTGTTTCTCAGAAATGAAAAATTTGTGCAGAGACTACTGTGTATATATAAGGTGCAGATTCTGAAGTTATAGTGACCAACCACACTTAATAACCCATCGCAAATGCCAAAATGCAATCTAAATATATTGTTCTTTTGGAATTGTTGAGGCCACTGTAACTATAACAATGGACAAATTCTATGGAAGCCTGTTTCCTCAGAATTGTATGGAGTTGGACTTTATAACTCACAATCTATTTCAGAATTCAGAATTGTGAGAAGAATTGTGGAATTTTCAGAAAAATAGAAACCCACAGTTGCAAGAAAACAGGCTTCTATCGATTTTAAAATGTATTCACCAGAAAAAAACATGAGCGGGTCTTGACGAGCTCACAGCATACCCGGGTTATATTTTTAGTTTATCTTATTCACAGATTGATCTGAGTTCAGCCAAATGAATTCACTACTGGAAACAACTGCAGAGTTTTATTTAATTTCCTCAGTAAATAATACCGTAACTGACTCCAGTTAACCCCCGGGGTTCAACGGCTATAAATCAGCTCTAAAATACAGTGCTGATAAAAGTGTTCACCTCCTTTTCCATGTTCTGTTGCTCCACAGCAGTCAATCACTATAAACTTAAAAATTAGGCTTTTTTTTTTACCAGTGTTCAACACAACTGTGACCCTGGAGCACAGCAGCAGTCACATAACTCGCAATTCTGACTTCATATCCTGCAATTCTGACATAACTTGCAATTCTGACTTTATATCTCGCAATTCTGACATCACTCGCAATTCTGACTTCATATCCTGCAATTCTGACATAACTTGCAATTCTGACTTTATATCTCACAATTCTGACATCACTCGCAATTCTGACTTTATATCTCACAATTCTGACATCACTCGCAATTCTGACTTTATATCTCGCAATTCTGACATCACTCGCAATTCTGACTTCATATCCTGCAATTCTGACATAACTTGCAATTCTGACTTTATATCTCACAATTCTGACATCACTCGCAATTCTGACTTTATATCTCGCAATTCTGACTTTATATCTCGTAATGTTGACTTTATAGCTTGCTATTCTGACATAACTTGCAATTCTGACTTTATATCTCGCAATGTTGACTTTATATCTCGCAATTCTGACATAACTCGCAATTCTGACCTTATATCTCGCAATGTTGACTTTATATCTTGCAATTCTGACATAACTTGCAATTCTGACTTTACAGTATATCATGCAATTTTGACATAACTTGCAATTCTGACTTTATATATCGCAATTCTGACATCACTCACAATTCTGACTTTATAACTCGCAATTCTGACATAACTGGCTATTCTGTATCTCGCAATTCTGACTTCATATCTTGCAGTTCTGACATAACTTGCAATTCTGACTTTATATCGCGCAATTCTGACATCATATCTTGCAATACTGACATCACTCGCAATTCTGACTTTATATCTCGCAATTCTGACTTTATATCTCGTAATGTTGACTTTATAGCTCGCCATTCTGACATAACTTGCAATTCTGACTTTATATCTCACAATGTTGACTTTATATCTCGCAATTCTGACTTCATATCTTGCAATTCTGACCTTATATCTCGCAATGTTGACTTTAAATCTCGCAATTCTGACATAACTTGCAATTCTGACTTTATATCTCGGAACTCTGACATCACTCGCAATTCTGACTTTATATCTCGCAATTCTGACATCACTCGCAATTCTGACTTTATAACTGGCAATTCTGACATAACTGGCAATTCTGATTTTATATCTCGCAATTCTGACTTCATATCTTGCAATTCTGACATAACTTGCAATTCTGACTTCATATCTCGCAATTCTGACATCACTCGCAATTCTGACTTTATAACAGGCAATTCTGACATAACTGGCAATTCTGATTTTATATCTCGCAATTCTGACTTCATATCTCACAATTCTGACATCACTCGCAATTCTGACTTTATAACTCGCAATTCTGACATAACTCGCAATTCTGACTTCGTATCTTGCAATTCTGACTTTTATATCTCGCAATTCTGACATCACTCGCAATTCTGACTTCATATCTCACAATTCTGACATCACTCGCAATTCTGACTTTATAACTCGCAATTCTGACTTTATAACTTGCAATTCTGACTATATAACTCGCAATTCTGACATAACTCGCAATTCTGACTTTGTATCTTGCGATTCTGACATCTCTCGCAATTCTGACTTTATATCTCGCAATTCTGACATCACTCGCAATTCTGACTTTATATCTCGCAATTCTGACATCACTAGCAATTCTGACTATATAACTATGGAATGATATTAGACTCAAAATGATTAATAGATGCACACAAGTTATCCATGCACTACTTAAATTTAATGCATGCTTCTTATTACAAACACACAAATACCTTTCAATTTCAGTACGTGGACATTCAGAATTAAATGCTTGTACAGCGATTTGTACAAATAAAGACATGTTTGCGAATAAAACTGGTC
>JAUMHE010000046.1:734249-749049 GCA_032359235.1 Enteromius mattozi | reverse complement strand
CATGAAGTAACAGAACAAACTGAGACAGACTCAATCCAGAAGAACTGTGCCAACGTCTCCAAGATGAAGAAAAAAAACCCTACCTGGAAAGCTACTGTCACGCTGGCACTCACACAGATTGCACATGAGGCACAGATCTTGTAGATAACTGTGACTTTTATCAGCAAAGCAACTCGTACAAAGGACACGCAAGGTAGACACTTAAAGACTGACACAGAGGGTAGAAACACACATGCTTAAATGCACACACTAATGAGGACATAACTAAGGACACCTGGGGAAGACAGCTGGAAGTACATCAACTAATAATCACATGGACACGGGAAATACAAAACATGGGCAGGGGTGGACACATGAGGAGCAAAGCACAAGGCACACTAAACACAAAGTCTGACAGCTACAGTACTGTTCAAAGTGTTAGACACTTGTGTAAAAATGCTGTAAAATGAGGATGCTTTCAAAAATAATGCCATAAATAGACTTACTTTATCAATTAACTTCTATTAACTAAATCAAATAAATATTTGGTATTACAGCTTTTGATAAAACAGCTTCTGTTCCGAGGTACACTTGCCCATAGTTTTCCAGGTAGTTTTCCAGGTAGGTGTTTTTCTTCATCTTGGAGACGTTGCCACAGTTCTTCTGGATTGAGTCTGTCTCAGTTTGTTCTGTTACTTCATGTGATTCCAGACAGACTGGATGATGATCAGATCAGATCTCTGTGTGGAACACTGGCTGTTGTCAGACAATAATCTCACTGCATTATTACAATTAATGATAAAAATAATGTTTGGAAATGTAAACTGATATTTCCAACTGACAAACTACCGCAAAAATAAGTTGATCCTTCTGTTTATGGTGAACGTTTTTTTTTCGAGCCCGGTAGACCTGGGAAGTACCGTAACTCATTCATCTTCAACGGGGAAGCGTTGTCTCTCAATTGACGAGATATCTCGTTAATGGCGAGGAATGAGTTAATGTTACCATAAAATACAAAGACAACTTTAGGAAGCAGCTCGGTTCCAGGAGAACACCTGGATTTGTGTCATTTAGTGTGTTTCCTCCTGAACAGCAGGCAGGAGCAGGAGAAGCAGTTAACGCAGCTTGTTAAGAGCATTAATGCTTTAGAAGTGCCGTCTGAAGACAGTGCGAGCGGAAATTATCTGAAGGTGAGCTGAGGAATGTTTGGAAAGTTCAAGGCCCAGCAGGCATCCTGTAGAAGCGCTAACAATCATCCTGTACATATGGATGTTAAGACTTAGAAATTATACAGGATAATAGTGCACTGTAGTGCTACCTGGAATTCCTGTCTGTGGGGATGTGCTTTAATTTCTCCAGCATGGAAAGAAGCTCCACGCTGTGTAAGAGTAACCATCGAATCCTCAGATCTTCGTCCATCTGTTTATCGTCCCTGACTCTGAAAGCGTAATTTAATACAAAGCCAATGAAGCAGAACACAAAGGGAAGGGTTGTATGATCAGTAATGACTGTGCACAGATGTTCTTGCTGTATTTTTGTCTGCTGTTCTTCCTGAGAGCGTTTACAGTCAGGAAATGACGAAGGATGATGTCATGCACAAATATGAAGGTCCCAAGAAGAATGAGATTGAACTTGTCGACACGCTCAAGAAACTCATATCTTCACAATATAGATCATCCTTTCTTAGAAGACGAAGAAAGCAGAGTATCTAGCAGTCAGTGTTAGAGGAAGCTTTTATTTTTTATTTAGTATAATATGCAAGATTAACAATCCACATAAAAAAGGAGAAATATTAAACATACTGTATATCAGATTTATGCTACACAGCATAATCCTATACATCTTGGTGCATTTATTTATATTTATTTGTATTAGTAACACAATAATTGCCTCCAAAGTTTTGTTTACATAATATATATTTAAAACAAATTCTATGTATTTATGTGTCTATATTTAAATTAATATTTATATTTATATTAATATTAATAAATATATTTAATATATACAAATAACATTTTCATGAAATATATAAATGCACGTGTGCATTAATATTTGCATAATAAATATACACAGCACACACACGTATATATACTGTATGTAAACAAAAACTTTGATTTTGTATGTGATTAATCGTTTAATAGCACTAATTGTAATAAACCAACTCCCCAATTAAGGAGAGAGGTGAAGTTATTTTTAAAAGTAATACATTACAATATTACGTTAGATATTATGAAACTGTTGCCAACTTTGTGTTTTTTGTTGCTAAAATAAATCAAATATTAAACCCAGCAGAGGTGACTAAAAGTAACGCAAAAGTATCGTAATGCATATATTCCAAAAAAAAGTAACTAATTGCATTACTTTTTATGGAATGTAGTGATATCAGTCAATAAATGGGAAACAAAGTAACTTGCGTTACTAAAAAAAAATCTATTTAAAAGTAATGTGTTACTTTACTAGCTAATCTGATTCCATAACCTGATGAGATCCAAAATAAGCATGTTTTCATACGAACGCATCAATGTTTTTCTCCGTGAGCTCTGTGGTAGGCTTGAGTTTCTCAAACCTTGCAAAAGAAGATGCCTCATGGAGCAAAGAAAAATACCCACACCACAGATTTAACAAAAGGGCATAAATAAGACATTTGTGCTAAATCTGAAGCCTTCCTCATCCATTAAAGTGCAAAGCTGAGCTGATACTGGCATACTGAGACAGATACTGCAAACATGGCTTTCTTAGTGCTTTGTTATTTCTTTAGCAGCTCGCTCGCTCTGCTTTGGGTGGACTGACTTTAAGAGCATTACTGAAACCACACAGAATGCCCTGAAGGTGGGACGCTTGTTTACACAAACAGACAGAGCTGGGACAGGAGTAGCATTAATGAGTTGGTCTGTGGTACAGAAGGCTAGACAAGTGCTCAGCACACGCGTGTTCAGGGTTTGTGTGTCGATGTCTGTGGTCAGTAAGACTGTGGTCAGGCTGTGGTATGCTGGGGAATTCCAGCACCGAGTGTTGTCACTGCTGTAGAAGACCGTTCTCCCTTCATCTCTGTAAACACTGCTGCTGGGTTGAGTTGTGTCTGTCGCAGTAAGTCTGATGTGGGTTATTAGTCAGTCATCCTGCAGGAATCCTGCCGAGCGGTACCACCCTGAAAGCTCCTCTAAAAATACGCTTCATTTTACTCGTCTAAGCCATCTTACATTCTGACACCAATCGGTGACTCAAATTCCTGTTTTCTGTTGCTCTGTGTAAGTCTGCTTTTATCGAAAACATGTTCTAGACCACACAGAAAGCCTGCTGCTTTCTAGACGGCAACAGCTATGTGCATATTAGACTTTAGATGCATTTGCATGTGACATGTGTGATCATTCCAGCTCTGGATGGGACAAAACAGAGCTTTTGATGCTCCCATTTTGTTGACTATAAGTAACGTTGCACACCCCTGCTGAAAAATACAGCATATGCTGGTTTAAGCTGGTCCTTTGCCAGCATGTGACCAGCATAAACCAGCTTAAACCAGCATCCCAGCTTCAAAACCTACCTAACCGAACACAACCAATTCGTACAAGGTGGAAAATTTGTGTTAATTTGTACAAATTCACATGAATTGGCAACTCGTAAAACACGCAGGATTTAGCAAAAATCGTATGAATTCGTGAGGTTGTATGAATTGTACGAATTAGCCACCTCGTATAATATGAACGAATTGCTGTGAGACTGGGCTGCCTAACCAGCATACTGTATGCTGTTTTTATCAGCAGGGACATATCTCCAATAACTCTCAGTGTAGTGTTAGTATAGTATTAGTAGACTGGTAGGGTTAGGATAAGTTGACATGTTCTTGCAAACTTGGGACCATCAAAATAAAGTGTTACCAACAGATTTTACTGCCTTTGTCTTTTGCTACAGTTCCCAACAGTCCTAACAGATGCGTAATTCATGACAATCAAGTGATGTTTTCCCGTAACAATCTGGCCTGGTGTCAGAGTCAGCTAAAGTGTCCTCCAGCTCAACTTTATTGGCTGATTTAGTGTGTGATTTATGATTTTATCAAACTGGGAAAGAACAATAGACCAAATGTTCCTCGTTTGAAGTTACAGTAATAATAGAGCACTACTTACAGTGCCGTGTACAATGTATCTGACTGTAATTTAATTTATTTAATTTTTAAATGCTGCTATTGTTTACTGGGCCTCATTGTTTGGGGTAACACATAACAAGTAAAGCAAGTTAAGTATTTATCAAGTAACTAAGTAGCGCATAACTGTTAAATTTACAACTAACAGTTAATTGTTTGCCATTTAATCACCGATGCCTCTCCTGTCCCTGTGTTAAGGCTTATTAATTTCACTTTTGTTGTGAAAGGGTTTTTTTTTGCAAAAAGTAGAACTTTTCGGGGTTTTGTTTTGTTATAAAAAAAATGATCAAATAAACAAACCCAGCCCAGGTGATAAAAGTAACACAAAGTAATGCATTAGTAACATAATTAGTTACTTTGTTATAGAGTAGTGCAATATTGTAATTTTAAACTCACCCCAACACTTTCACCCTTCCAAACCTGTACGCTTTTTGTCTGTGAAAAACAAAATAAGTCATTTTTGCAGTGTGTTTCAGCTGTTTATGCAAATAAAATTAAAAGTCTATGCGGTGCAAATCAGCAATTTCACAACATCATCTTAATGAGTAAACTATGATTTTCCTTTTGGGTAAATTGTGGGATACCCTACCCAGCAAGCGATGCTATATATGCATATTATATAATGCATAAATAACATAGTAGTATGTTTTTCATTATGTTCTGTATCATTAAATGCAGATTTTTCTGTGCAAATGCAAAAAGGTTTTGACTCATGTCTGTGATTAATTAATCCATCCTAATGGATTTCTTTTGTTGCACTATAGTTGTTTCAGTTGCTATGGTGGCACACTTTATATTTGATTTTAAGTGGAAATGACTGCAGACAGCGAGGCCACAGAACCACTGAGACAAGTCTTACAGCCTTTGGCCCGGTTCCTCCCATTCTCATTTTTAAGGGAGGTCTCTCTCTCTCTCACACACACACAGACTCCCTGTCTTGTTCTACCTAGTGCAATGCCTGCCAATTATTCTTGTTTGCTTTAATTCTAAGCGCGGTAATTGCCAATTACTGGTGGGTGCCAACCAAAGGGCCCCAGGTGGGTGATGGCAGCAGTCATCGGGGAGGCTTTTCTCAGGATCCTCGTCTCAGAAACTCAGGGTTTTATTTCTGGCAAAGCTAAAAACAGGACAAATGAACAAGTGTCTCAATGTCTGCACTCCCTCTCCTCCTGCTTGTTGTGTAATATATCTTGCTAGTGATTAATTAGGCCAATAGTTAGGGGAGGCAGTAAGAAGTAAAGCCAAATCCAGGTCACTGGGGAACCAGAGTGAGGCGCCTTCATAGATTATAGAGCGGCTATGCCACACACACACACACACACATCCATGCATTCATGAGAGGAACACACCTGATGCACAGGTAAGCATGTCACTACATCAGCAAAATAACACATTGGAGTTCTTCTCGGCTCAGTATAACATTTCTAGGGCTGTCACATAGTCAAAATAGTTCCAGTGCACCAAAACATTCACTCCTGTGAAAATATGCACACTATTGTATATTCACTTATTGGAATGTCGTTATGTCTTCAGTCTCCTTAAAAAGTGATGTACGATAAACAGAACATGGCATGTTATACAGCAATGCTATTATTTAATACCAGCTACGCTTTAATATCCAACCTATTTGTACGTAATTATGACTCACGTTTACTGGATAAAGGCACAGATTTGTGTTTGCAATATTCTGATCAGCGTCATAGGGTTCTAGGAAGTGTAACGAAAGGGGGTGTGTGTCATTTTTATTGTTCAGTTCCAACATGTGTTTAGGAATTCGCAAAACTACACTAGTTGGTAATTACTTAGGAGTACTTGTATAATGCTCTCATTGCAGAAAATTGTGTCAAATCTCAGCATAAAATATATTTTATGTATGTTAATTTAGATTTGTTTGTAAAAGAACATGTATAATATTAAAATATAAATAACTGTATTTTAAATACACTGAATTATTAAACAGCTAGTAGACTAGTACTACTACACATTCTCAACAATTAAGCAATGTATTAGTTAGTATGCTACACTCTAAGAAAAATCTGTACAAGTAGAGCACAGTCTACTATGTTAATATGAAATAATTTGATGTATTTTTTTTTACCTGCATTTAAAATTTTGCATTGTGTTTTCGGGTTACAGGGTTACAGTGGATAATGGATTAATTACCAGTGTCTTTTCTTTTTTTCTTACTAATGAATCAACAATCGCGGAGACAAGCTATAACAAAGTGTGTCATGAATGTCACAATTACTAAATTATTATTCAATTGAACAATTGCAAATAGCAGCTAAGCATCTTTGGTTTCCTCTTTTTGTACAATTTGGGTGGAAAACATGTGTCTTTTTATTGTCTGAGTCACGGTTGCCAAAAAAATTTTCAAAAAGTTTTTGCTATGTGCTTTTGGAAGAAAACGTTGCTATAGGGTAGTCTGAAAAGTTGCTAAATTTACTAAAACAAAAAACAAAATTACTAAGCTGGCAACACTGGATGACCAACACAAAGTGGATTTTCCTGCATTATATCCTCTGTTACGATTTTAGAGGTCCAGTGACCTTTGTACACCCACCATCACGTCTTTCCAGCTGCGTAAAGGTCCACAACGCAACACTGCGAACTTCCTACGTCTATTTCAGGAGAGTCGTTCTAAAAGAGCACACATGCCTTTCCAAATATAGTTCTGACTTTAAGAGAGCCATGAGTCTAAGTGATTCCCTTCATGCTATATTTATAACCCAAGGCCAAGCCATAAGTCTTATTTCCTGACACTGAGGCATGTTATGACCTCTGTCATTTTGGTCTGCGGTGTGGAGCTTGTGGGCAGATTTCTCCGCTCCTGCTCCGTCACTCATCATTTACAGCAGGGTGACATACTGAGGGTCACTTTACATGGCTCACCGGGAACCCCACAAAAAATGCCATAAATTTGTTAAGATACCATGCCATCAGAGAATAATTTCAATATGGATTCTAACGGCTATGCCATCCACAGTCATTTTACAGTCATTTTGTCAACAACCAACTCATTTGTCTGTTTCTTCTCAGGAATTATGCAAGATACTTAAAGCGCCCCTATTATGGGTTATGAAAGGTTCATATTTTGGTTTTGGGAGTTGCAAACAATAGGTTGACATGCTTTGTCAAAAAACTCCTCCACTGTCTACTAATATTCATTTATTTTTTAGCTTTTTGTTCGATGACTCCCAAATTATTTGTTCAACGATTCATCAAACACGATTAGTCGATTTCATTTAATGCAGTGTTTGTGAGCTTTTAACGCTGCTAAAGCGACAACTAGTGGTGAAGAATGAATTAGCATTTTCATTCAGACTAATGCAAAAAAGTCCAGGAAGAGGGCAGCAATTTGATAATGATTCAACAAGAAACGGCTCAGGATTCGTTTTAAAAACGACTCAGAGTCGACTCTTTCTTGAGAGACAATAACTTTATACACGTTACACAACTTTCATTCACTTTCATTCATCATTCTCAAACATCAATTTAAAAAGTAAGTCCTGAGTTATAAGGAAGGAACCCCTGAGCAATATTGATTTTTATATTAAGTGCCCTTAACTAAATGTAATTACATTTAAATTAATAATTTGGTACAATGCAATGCAAAATTCATGCTTTTACATTGTACTTGTATTTTTAAAAATGCCTATATGTAATTACACTGTTAACTCATCCCTTAACCATCACCTTAACCCACCCTTAACCTACCCATACCACCAAAACTGTCCCTAACTTTACCCGTATCCACCTCAATAGCAGCAAAAGTGATTTGCACTACAATATGAACACAATAAGTACATTGTACATATTTTTGATGTAAGTACATAGTAGGTAAGGCCACCTAATATAAAGTGTGACTGATTTTTGGAATAAAAGCCAACATGTATTAAGCTGTTATGCAATAATTAAAAGTCATTTTAAAGCTCTTTTCTGCAAACTAGCTTGATTTGAAATTATGGAAATGTATAGTCTGATTATTGCTTGGGAAAGAATACCCAGACTACTCTTTTGTAAAGAAAATGGACATTATTAATCAAATAAAGGAAGTGATCATTGCAGCATCCTGTTTGGGGTCTCTCACTTCATCGGGTCACTGGGCTTTAGATGGTAGAGTTTGGATGGGCTCCTCTTTAAACGAGGCAGAGAATCATTTTGCAGAGGTGGCGGTAATGCGCCATGCATGTCTGATTTGTTCATTAATCAAACTGCTTTTTACCCTTTCGGTTATGACTGGCTGTTCCACTCTGATCTCAGCCACTTCTCTCAAATAGTTGGCATGACGCTTTTCTTTCCTGAGCATGATTATATTTGGACACACGCAGCTGTAGGACAGCACTGAGTCTTTAAAGCCACAGAAAGATGATTTGAAACTTTTCCCCAATGTTGATTTGTCCTGCAGTAGCATGGAATGATATATAAAATCTTCTTTAATATAAGAGTGAACACAAACAGAACAACTTAGGAGCAAACCAGACCAGCAACAACAGGCATGGTTGATAATCTGAGCCTTACAGCACACTCAAAGCCAACGACGAGGTGTGAAACAGCTTGTCTTAACTAAGCTGGTGGTTTCCAAATAATCTGCACAAGGCTGTGTGAACACATCTCGTATTTGAACAGCTTTATGAGCTCTGTATACATCCGTCCACTCACAGGTAATGATTCATTTTCAGTACGGTAGTTACGCACAGTCACTTCACAGAACATAAATCTTTTCAGCGTGAACACTTGATGATTTTCTAACTTCATGCACATACGCGGTTGGACCGAGTAAGTGGTCTTTGCGAAGGAAATGTTCGTGTGACACGGTGACCACAAATGATTCGTTGTTTTAGAACGATTAAAAGACTAGGAAGCCCTGTTAATCTTTGGTTAAGGTGCAGCTATTAATATTAGCATGCTTGGTATATATAGGTCGTTTATCCTCGAAACGCATTACAAATAACACACACACACACGTATATATAAATATGAAGAGTTTATTGGCAAAAACTAAACAAATCATGTTTTTATTGTGTTTTATTGTGCTAGTTTTTGTTATTTATTAACCTAGTCAAAGTAACCCCACTGCAGTTGAATTACAATTGAATTAATTGGAATGCACAATGAAAAAACATGGTTTCTGAGAATTGTTCAAAAATAATTTATTTGTTTTTGCATTTTGAATGAAGTCTTCATATATATATATATATATATATATATATATATATGTAAGGCAATATGTTTTTTTTTTCAAAAAAGTAATGCAGTTTTTCCATTTACTGACTGACATCTAGAAATTTTTAATATAAAAGCAAACAAGCCCCACCCAGATTTACAAAGTAATGCAAAACGAATGTGAAAGTAATGTAACACTTTACTTTCCTAAAAAAGTAAATAAGTAACACTTTTTAGGGAGTAACACAATGGTGTAACGTATTACTTTTAAAAGTAACTTTCCCAAACACTTGTGTATTTGGTGTAATGCAATGTGTTTATGCTGTTTAAGGTTAAAAAACACATAATTTTCCACATGCTGTACATTACTGTTTCTCCTCTAAGCCCCGCCTCCTGAAACTGGTCGATTTGTACAAAGCTCATCATTCTGATCAAAACTCATGTTTGAATAGTAAGTAGCAGCTTCTTTTAATAAGAAAACGTAACTTACTTAAAGGTTGTGAGTCAGAAGCACCAGACTGTTCTTGCAGAGCGTCTCACAGCGTCTCCAGAACATGGCTCCCGCAGCAACACTACAGCCAGAATAATAGCTCCGCCTTCTTTCTATGTGGAAACATTTGGGCGGTGTTTGAAAATAAACCCACTCTGTGACGTAGAAAAGTGGGGGCGTGTTTAAACAAGTCATTTTAGGAGGGCGTGGTCGAGTCTTAACTTTTATACAGAATATCTCTTTGGTTTTGAAACTTTAATCTTTGCAACTTTAGGGATCTTATCTATGCTTGTAACACTCTAAAGAGAAAGGAACACTTGAAATCACATCATATGACCCCTTTAAAAGAATGACTTACAGTCCATCATCTGTGGGAGACAGCAAAAAAATATATCCTTTCACTCACAAACATATTCTTTCTTTTAGGGACAATGATTCAAAATTTCTCCAAAAAGTGTGCCACTACAAATAGTATAGTTTGAAATATAAATCAAGTGACATGCCACTGATTATAGCTTTACAATGTCTCGACCCATTGTTGTGGTTTTGCATTTGCTAAACACTTGGGTAGACTATTTTGGATGCTCTTTGGAGCTAGGCGATATAAATCACTCAATATAAATAATTTGTCTTTCAAGGAAGAATGCTAGTTAGCATTATCTTTTAAAACCTTACCAGGATAACCTGCTGCCAAATGAACTCGCGTAATGTGGTTGCACATAACAGCAATATTGTACAACAAGTGATAATAATAAGTGTAATTTGCACACAGCTTTGCTATGTCATGCATCCTATTACAGCAAAGAAATGATTCTCATAAAGGAATAAACGACTTGCTCGAATGCATACCTGGACTATATCTGGAAACAGGTTTAAACAACATGAAAGGCAGCACCTAAACCGCACCGTTTAATTAAAGAATATCCCCGGCCGTAGCACACACACACACACACTCTCACTCTCTCTGACAGCTTGGCACACGCAAACAGCACAAAATATTTACAAGAGGAAATAGCTGCGACATGCAGACTCAGAGTTTGTGTGGTCTGTATCCATTATATGAGGCTCTGTCAACACATCTGATCCAGAGTCAGCGGGGGTCTGTGTCCCCGGAGGCAGTCGGGGCCTTTCGTCCTGATCAGGGATGGCACGGGGGGAGAAGAGGCTTTGGACAATGGCCATCATCTTATATTAATTCTGAGGTCATACGTCGTCTCATAAACCACTTGAAGCAAGCTAAGTGAGGAAAGAATTAGAGAAATTAAACACACACAAGTAGCTAATTAATGAAGTTCCCAGTCTAAGTCAAAAACAAATATTTAAAATTTACATCACTGTTTTGTTTTTGTGCAGTAGGTGTTTATTTTATTTTCCAGTGTAAACGGAGACCTGTGCATGGCTTTAAAGGTAAAATTACACTATTTAATTAGCACAAGTAGTACTGAAATTAAACCATGACCTAATTAATGACTGGATTAAAAACTATCAAGGCAAGGCAATAGCACATTCAAAGTGCTTTACAGTAAAATGTGACTCTGGAGCACAAAACAAGTCATAAGTGTACATTTTTAAAATTGAGATTTATACATCATTTGAAAGCTGAATAAGTACGTTTTCCATTGAAATGTTTGTTAGGAGAGGACAATATTTGGCTGAGATACAACTATTTGAAAATCTGGAATCTGAGGGAAATATTGAGAAAATTACCTTTAAAGTTGTCCAAATGAAGTTCTTAGCAATGCATATTACTAATCAAAAAAATGAAGGAAATTTGCTAAATATTTTCATGGAACATGATCTTTAATTAATATCCTAATGATTTTTGGCATTAAAGAAGAATGGATGTATTGTTGGCTATTGCTACAAATATACTCCTGCAAATTTTGAGGGTCACAAAAATCATACAAAAAAAATAAAAGTGCAATCAGACAAAGCAAATCATGCATTATTCTCCTGGTTGTTTCTGGGAAGTCAGTTTTCTTGTTCAGAGATCATGATGTCTTATCTGCCAAAGAGACGTCTGGGAGACGTCTGCGACCCCCTCACCCCCGGGAGACCCTCGCAGTTTATATCCGTGCGCCGGATTATTACTTTTGATTGAGCATGACTTAAAATAACCACATGCTCGAAGGACTTTAATTAGTTTTTCCACACCTGGACTGAACAAAAGTTTCCAGAGGTATTATGTAAGTCCATCTGTAGGTCAGGGGGGATGATAGCCATCCTTGAACACTGCCCTCTCATGGATGGTGTCTGCAAACGCACACAAACTTTCTTGATTTTGAATGGCTGCATTTTCTGGATTACAGAGTAATTAAACACAATCCTGTGTCTCCAAACAGACTCCCTTCTGCTTGCTCCTAAAGACCTCAGTGACACGTTTCTTTTTTTTTCTCCTCTCTTTCCTTCATTTTTTCCCTTTCCTTGAAACCAGAGAGTTGCTCGACACTCTCATAAATGCTGCATGGGAAAGGAATGTATTGACCCATTTTTTGGTGCAACCGTTCACTGCACCGTTTCTGATGATGTACTTCACCATAAATGTGTTTGAAGCTCCACTCTGTCCCCTGTTGTGTACATTTACAGTAATATGACATACTTACAAAAAATGAGCATGCATGCTTTTTGACGACTTGCAAAAGATGAGTACGGCAAAGTCTTTATCAATTTTCTGGTCAACTGTGGTTATGAACAATTGTTTGTCTTGCTCAGTTACATCTAAAATTGAAGTGTTCACTTGCAAAAACAGTAACTCCATTTTTTTTAATCAATTTCTTTTATTGTGTATTCCAATTAGGTTATTAGGTAGGATTAGGGATGTAGAATGAGGCATTAATATGTGCTTAATTAGCACTAATAAATGGCTAATATTCTAGAAATGTGCATGCCAATGAGCAACTAACAGATGTAACTGTAAAATAATGTGTTACATTTTAATGAAGTAAAAATACAGCTAACTAACAATAAAAACATTTTTGAAAATATATTTTTTGTACATAAACTCTTTAATTGTTTATACATCTATGGACTTGTATGCAGTGTTGGGGAAAGTTTCTTTTAAAAGTAATATTGTGTCACTCCCTAAAAAATAACTGCATTACTTTTTATGGAAAGTAATGAGCTACATTACTTTTAGGGCTTGCTTGTTTGTTTTTAACATTAAAAAGTTCTATTTTTGGCCCTTTCACGCCAAAAGTGAAATGAATAAGCCTCAGGCTGGAGCAAATGCAAATTTAAAAAGCTCAAACAATCTTTGCAATTGTGCTGTCGTTCTGCTTTGCATGAAGAATTAAGAAAGGTTAACACTTTCCAACACTCCAGATTTCTCTGAGCATGGCAGCAGGAGAGCTTTCAGTCAATAAATGGGGGAAAAAAGTGACTTGCATTACTTGTTTGAAAAAGTAACTCAGTTTTTTCTTTTTAAAAAATTTAAAAGTAATGCATTACTTTACTAGTTACTTGAAAAAGTAATCCGATTATGTAACTTGCACTACTCATAATGCATTATTACCGCCAAAGCTGCTTGGATGTGCAAAATAAAGCAGAATAAATATGACAAGAACTAGTTTACTTTTGGCAACTGAATATGAAGTCAGATTCTAATCTAAAACCTCAATTCATTTCAGTCAGATCTTGCCATTTTTGTGTTTAACATGCATCATTCTCTCAGTAGCTGGATTGTGGGCGGGCGGTCTAACGCTAGGACTAGTTTATCCTGGACTGATTGCATGTGTTATGAATGGTTAGGCTTGAGAAACGGTTTGCTTATTTAGTCCCTGCTTTCAGTAGGATTTGTTAAGCTCCGGTACTGGCTGAATATCTTGAAGTGGTCAAACGTGAGAGCTGTAGTGTGTGTGTGTGTGTGTGTGTGTGTGTCACTGGCCATCCACGCAGTATGATTAGAACAGGAAACATAAAGCCCAGAGCCACGGCAGGTAAGAGCCCTGAGTGATTATGTTGCTCTAACTTGTACAAATATTTACGGCCTGATTATTTTGGGTCTGACATGCTGGGATTTTTTTACTCTGCCGGTCCTGAGGCTGCACAAACACAGGAGACCCGACGTCTGAACAAGCTGTCTGTCTGGCTGTGACAGGACACCCATAACCCAGACTACTGCAACCTTCAGAGCCCTCGGCCTGACCACACACAGAAATACACTCATGCAGGTCTGTTCGTACACTCAGAAACACTTGCATAAAATCATATGCTGCTTTATGAGATGAGCATACATGTACGCCACCAGTCGGAAACCTGAAATAGTTCAACAACAAAAAAAAAAATCACTATTTACTTAGCTTCATGTGGTTCAAAACCTGGTTGACTTACTTCTGTGCACCACAGGAGATCACGTTTGGAAAAATACAATGAAAGTCAAAGGAAAAACTCCAAACATCTGATGCATGACCATCATTTGAAGCTCAAGAAGGTGCAACCACATGGACGCAAACTTCTACCAACAAAATAAACTTTGTAAATTGATATGAAAAAAGTGCAACTGCAAAGATGAAATGCTCATGGCATAAGCAAATGGATTCAAAGTTTTGGGTCCCACTTTATATTAGGTGGCCTTAACTACTTTGTACTTACATTAAAATGAATAATTTGGTACAGTACACTTATTATGTACATACATGTTTTTACATTGCACTTATATTTTTAAAAATACCTACATATAATTACATCTGTAATAAAGTTTTGTACTTACATTTATAATCATAATTCTAATCCCTTACACCTTAGCCCTCCTTTAAACTTACTCATACCACCAAACCTGTCCCTAACCTTACCTGTAAACTAAGGAGTCTAGAGTGGTTCTTTGGATAGTAATCACAGGGGAACCACTAGAAGTGCTACATAGCACCTGTAACGCTCAGCAAGGGAGACAAGGAGCAATGGTAAGATTTAGACAGTTTATTGAAAATGTAAAGGTGACAACGGATAGACTTCTCAATATGAGGGAAGAGAAGTGGAATGCAAGGATCAAAGGCGATCGTGGGGAAACTCCTCTTCTTGATCGCTTGGTA
>JAUMHE010000046.1:689771-703258 GCA_032359235.1 Enteromius mattozi | reverse complement strand
TATATATAAGTGCAGTCAAATTGTTAACGATTAATTAGTTTTGTTTGCATAATGTATGTGTATTTATTTTGTAAAATCCATTACATCACTCGGGGTCCTTCATTCGAAGTGGGCGGAGATATAAATATTAAATCGGGCGGAGCTAAAGATCGCTTTTGGAGTGCTTTGCTCGCTGATTGGTGGGTTCTTCCGTACAGCATCTTGGGAAATGTAGTTTTTCACCAAGCACATTGATGGATTGGAAAAATGTGTTTACAACCAATTAACAACCTTAGAACTCAGACCAATTGGTATGTCTTTTAAAGATATATATATATATATATATATATATATTAGATAATAAAGTGTTATTTGTTATCATACAATTTATTATCATAATCATAAACACACTGGTTTGTGGCGCAAATAGTTTTAATCCAAGTTATTAACCAATAAAAAGTCTCACAGTCTGCAAAATAAATAGGCTATGGTGTTTTATATATGATTAGGTGTATAATGTATTCACACACTCGTCACAGCGCCACCTACGGGTCCAGATGAAGATCTAAACACCTCACTGTTTTAATGGAGACAGCTGAAGATGTTCAAGTACCACTTGTGTTTTATTTCAACAATCAATAAACAGCTACTGATTAATATCTCCAGAAACGCTCTCACAGCGGTACCATCCCGGACACGAATCACAGAAATAATGGCTGATCTGTCTTATGAATGATTATAACTTGACTTTATTGTAAAAATATAAAACATAAATCACTGTAGATTTGAGGCCTGTGTAAAAGCATGATTCGGAGACTCGTGATTCAGTCGCTGCTTCTGATTCATTCTGTCTTCAGCTCAGTTTTCACAGCTTTAGGAAACTCTGATTCTGTCCTTCTGTTCAGAGTCATTAAACACAGATCAGAGGGAGATGGTTTCAGCGCGATCAGGACGGTCTGAAGGAGTCTTTTAGCTGATCCTGGAACAGACGATTCAATGCCGAGGAACAAGTTCATGCCTCCTGCACAGTTCAGAGTGAGTCTATGAACATTAACACTGTTCGGGATCGTTTGTTCCGCAGTAAAGCACCAACGAAGGAGAGAGGGTTTCTGGCTGTAAAGTGCTCACACTAATGAAGTGTTTCTCGTCTGTGTCTCATCAGGACTGACATCTCCGTCTGGAAACGAGCATCATCACAGATCTGTGTGTGTTTGATTCTAGATCTCCAAGAGATTCGCAGCTTCCTGAGATCATAATCACATGCATATCAAAAATATGTCAAAAGACGCTCTCAAGGCCAGACAATACAGGCGTTTTAACGCACTGCTCAGGTTTGAGATCTAGTTTGCTTCTTATGTCAGACTAGTGGACTGAAACATCCAAAATACACATTTAAGTGTTTCTTTTATTGCATTATATTTATTTATTTATTATTATTTTGCATCTGTAGATTCCAATTGCAATCCATATCTTTGAAGAGTTTTTTTCTCTTAAATACAAACTAAATTCTGAAGGCTTTATATATATTATATACATATAATGATTTTTTTTTTTTTTTTTTAAAGAGGGGAATCCAAAACCCCTCTGGAAAAAAACAACAACTTTAATATGTCAAAATCAAAAAAGAATTTTGCGCCTGGATTTATTAAATGTTCAGATTTATATGTATTTATGATGTATGCAAACTAGCTCATATTTAATTATATGTGCATAACTAATTCTGACATTGAATATGCATATAAATTAAATAATTATGCATATTTTTCAAAAATATATTTAATATTTGTAATTCTTAATGCAATCAATCAGCTGGTGATGCACAGTCAAACCAAAAATTATTCAGACTCCAGATATAAAACATAACTAATAGTAATTGCCTTACTCAGCTGATTGATTACATTGATAATTGCTATTGTATTACAGGTTTTCTAAAATGTTAGGTTGCTAGATATGCAAATATGTTAATATTTCATGAAATATGCACTAATTTGCATAAATGTCTAGTACACAAATCTAAACACTGGATGATGTCAGTTTCTAAATTTCTTGTTTGATTTTTTTGTCATAAGTTTTTAGGTATCTCATCAATTCAGAACATAAATGCTTAGAACAATGACAGAAAACACTACATTTTCACAATTTTGGGGGGATTAAAATGTTGTATATAATCAAGCAAAGTATGTACAAACAAATCCCTCTGTAAAAACCTTCAGGATTTTTATTCAGGGATAAAAATGTAAAGTTTGGTGTGCTACTGAAGTAGAGATTTATCGCTCCACACAGGAGAAAAAACATATTTTTGAGAAAACGGCCTTTAAAAATATGTCTATTGACGCAAATAGAAAATGTGCAATAAGATAAACACTTAACAGTGTATTTTTTTCTTTCTACTAGTCTGAAAACACACTTCAAAGAATCTCAAACTTGACAGGTGTGTTAAAAAACTGTGTTTTTGCCTGCAGTGCCTTCATTTGTATAGTGAGGTACTGGATGTCTGGCGTTCAGAGAGACTCTCCTCCTTCATGCATGTCTCCAAATCTGAATGAGAACAAAGCAAAAGGAGTCCTCAGGAGACCTCGATGACTTCCATGCTGCCGGAGAAGCTGGATTGGCTGCTCCTCGTGCCCATCTCCTCTCGGGATCGGCTGTCCGTCATGCCGTCCATCTGACAGCTCCGGCGCTTCAGCTGTTTCTCGAAGCTGCTCTCCTCGTGCCAGCTCCTGCGAGAGTCTCCTCCGTCTCCACTGCGCTGCCGGCCGCGTCTCCTGACCGCCTCCAGACCCGGAGCGCAGCCGTAGAAGCGCGCCGACTCAGAGGAGAGGAACCAGCCTCCGGTCACGGGTCCCAGGACGATGTCCGAGTGCCAGCCTTTGAGCGCTTGGGCCGTTTTAGGCGGAGCTCCGTCTACGCTACCGCTGCGCTGGAGAGACTTGTTATTATCTTCAGCTGGGCTCTGCTCTGAGACCTCCTGCACCGGAGAGAACTGGCAGGGTTCGCCGACGGGAAACGCTCGCAGGGACGCCCCGGGCTCGCCGTATGACTTGATGTCCAGGGAGAAGGAGCGCTTGGGCCGGACGTTGTCCTCCGGCTCCTCGCCCAGCTGCAGGCCGCAGAGCGCCCGGGCCAGGAGACGCTCCTCGGGGACGCCGGCCAGAACACAGGGCATGGTCAGCGGCTCTGGCTTCTGCTCATCTGGCGGCGGAGCGGCGCTCGTGCTCTTCAGCTTCTTCTCGAAGTCCAGCAGCTGACCCAGGAAGTTGAAGTTGGGCGAGATGGTCGGCCGTTTCTCCTTCACAAACCTGCATGTGTGAGATCAGACACAGGTTTGAGATCACAATTCAGACTCTTTTTCTGGCAAACTTATGCTTACATCTCACAATAAAAAAAAATTGTCACTAGGACTGCAAGAAAAAAGTCAGAATTGCGAGAAAAGTCGTCAGAATTGCAAGATATACTTACAATTGCAAGAAAATAACAACTGTAAGATATGAACTGAAAATTGTCAGGAAAAACGTTAGATCTACAAAATATAAACTCAGAAGTCAGAAAAAGTCAGAATTGCGAGGAAAGAAATCTGAATCGCAATATTTAACTTGCAATTGCAAGCAAAATTGTGAATTACAAGATATAAACTCGCAAATGTGAGAAAAAGTCAGAATTGCAAGATATACTTGCAAATGCGATAAAAAAATTGTAAGATATGAATTCGCAATTATCAGAAAAAACTCAGAACTGCAAAATACGAACTATAAAAAGCCAGAATTGCAAGGAAAAACAAATTGAAATTGTAATATTTAAACTTGCAATTGCAAGAAAAATTGTGAATTGCGGAGTGCAAGAATGTCAGACTTGCGAGAAAAAGTCAGAACTGCAACATAAAAACTTACAATTATGAGAGAAAAATTACAAGATGTAAACTTGCAATTGCAAGAAAAAAGTCAGAAATGAGAGGAAAAAAGCCAAAATTGCAAGACGTAAACTTGCAAGTACGAGAAAAAAAAGTCCACCTTCGAAAAAAAAAGAAAAGTCTAAATTGCGAGAAAGTCAGAATCGGGGGATTTAAACTTGCAGTTACGTGAAAAGTCAAAATTGGGAGAAAAATTACAAGATATAAACTCGCAATTACGAGAAAAAAGTCCAATTCGCAAGAAAAAAGTGAGAATTGCAAGTTATACACAATTATGAGAAAAAAAAGTAAAAATTGTGAGAGTGTAAGAATTGCAAAATTATTTAAATGAATTGCAGCTCAACAAGTACTGTCATGTGTAGGTCAAATTTATTGCAGTAGTCAAAATGTATTGAACTATCATCAAAATAATAACAATAACAATAATCCTGGGCGTGTTTAATGATCACAGTTGAATTAAGGCTCTCCTGTCGTACCTGTACGCTTCATCTAACGACATGTCCATCCTCTTCATGATGTAGGCGATGGCGATGGTGGCCGAGCGAGAGATTCCTGCCAGACAGTGCACCAGGACTCTGGCGTTACTGGCCTTGGCTTTCTCTGACAGGAAACACACAAAAACACTTCTTGTCAGCTGACCTCCCACTCTCAATGAGACCCTCATTATTACTTTTACAGTCACATGATGATGTCTGATTGTGTCTATGAAACCTGTGAAAATACAGCGGTGGCCAAAATGATTAGAAAACTAGTGTTTTTTCAGCAGCTAAACAATCTTTTGCTGGAGGAAATATCAGTTCTGATCATCATCAGTCTGTCTGGGAGGAAGAAACAGAGCAAACTGAGACAGACTCAATCCAGAAGAACTGGATTATTAATGGCTAAGTGAATATTTCTTACTGACACACTACAACAAAATACAGAAATAACTGGTTTTAAAACCACTGTCTTTGGCCACCGCTGTAAACCTGCAGAAGAAATAAAATGTTTACAAAGGCCAAACTAAAACTGGACTAAAAGAAACTAAAACTGAAATGCAAGTAATGTAATAGTAATGTACATAAAAAAGCAGAAGCACTAAAATTATGAATTGGAAATAATGTTAACTAAAATGGAAACTAAAACTAAAACAGAAATGAAATTAAACAAACTTAAACACAAATAAAAACATAAAGATGAATATTTTTTAAAAGTGGAAGAATTACAGTTATTAACTGGTATGAAATTAAAACTAAATTAAATTAAACATGAATAGTAATATTTAAAGTAAAAAAAGTTATATACATATATATATATATATATATAAAAAATATACAATTTAAAACAAAATATAAAAACAATTATTTTTATTAAATACAGAAACTGAAAAACAAAATAAAATCTAAATGCAAAAAGTTAAATCACTAAAATTATTAATTGGGATTAAATAAACATGAAATAATAAAAAAACTAATTAAAAGATTGTGCAAACAACAAAAATTATTGAATATAGTGAATATTTCAAAAGTAAATTAATAAAAATGAATAAAGCACATAACATACATAATGAAAAATACACTACAATTACACTAAAATACAGCTATAAAAAAAAGAAATGGTTAACCAGAGCCACAGTTAAAAAATGGATTGATATATTAAATAATATATATGTGATAGAAAAAAAACCTCTTTTTTTTAAATATATGCAATAAATGGATTGATTATATTAAACCAAAACTCTCAGACCTTTCCTGGACTGCCATGGTCATGGAACGGTCCCTCTGGAATGGAAAAATTCAAAAAAGAAGAAACTTCACACATATATGATGGTGTCTGACCTATGAACTCCACGGATCGGTCCAGCCAGGGCAGGATCTTCTCACAGAAGCTGTCGTTGACCGGCACGCGGAGGAAATGTGAGTCAGGGATGAAGTCTGGTTTGGGGCAGGTGTTGCTAGCGTTGAGCACATAAGCAATTTCATTCTGCTGCATGAGCTCCTGCGAAAAACACACACTTCAGCACGCTTTTGAGACACGTTTAGATCACGTCTCTGCAGTAGGGCTGTCAAAATGTCTAAATATATTATACAGGCTTTTTTTTTTAAGCTGAAGCACAAAAATGACTAACCGTTAAATAAACAAATAAATACAACAAACTAAAATAGACTAAAAGTGAAAAACAAAATGAAATGAAATATTTAACAAGCACTAAAATGATTAAATAGAAATGAATAAAACCAAAAACTGAACTAAAACAAACGAACATATATACAAAAAAATTATAATAATATACAAAAAATTAAAACACAAATGCAAACCTAAAAAATTTTCAGCTATACATTAACTTGTATTAAATAAAAACTAAATTCAAATTTTGTTAAATTCGAATATTGGTAATATATAAGGCATACTTTCATTTAGAGAGAAAAATCTTTTTAGCTTCTCTCCTGAGGCCACAAGAGGGTGCAGAGTAAAATATTACTAATGCACATTTCTTCAAAGTAAAATAAAAATAAAATAAAATATCAGGACTATCTTTGAAAACAGTGCATGATATTTAAAATAATGTTTAAAGACCAAATATTTAAATTAATTAAGTTGCCTTAACAATTAGAAACAAAACAGCATCATGTATATGTGTAGTTTAATACAAGGGATTGAAATTTAAAGTCTCAAAACTTGTTTGTTTGTTGCTTACATTAATTTTATACGGCTTTCTAAACATGCAGCTCTCTTGTGCGAGGCGAGAGTGCAACAGTGATAGATAGTCCCTGTAGAAAATAAATATGTGACCAAGGGCCACAAAGGCTGATGATTAGGATGAAGGGTATTTGGCTGAGATACAACTATTTTTAAAAATCTGGAATCTGAGGCTTCAAAAAAATCTAAATGTTAAGAAAATCACCTTTAAAGTTGTTCAAATGAAGTTCTTAGCAATGCATATTACTAATCAAAAATGAAGTTTTGATATATTTACTGTAGATCTTCTCCACATTGAGGTTCTCTTTTTCTGCAATCTAGTGGGTTAGGCTAACTAGCTGGATATGCTATCAAAAGCACCTCATGTGCCACTGATAAGGCTGCCTGATGCACACCTAAAATTTCTGCATTCGAATATAGATTTTAGTTTTGGATTCGACAAATATTTGAAATTCTCATTTGTATTTGCCAGCCCTAGTCACCTTGTTGAGCACGTCTCTCTGGCAGCCCAGGTACAGGTGAGGCAGGATCCGGGTCGGCCCGCTGCTGCTGACCGGGAGACAGGGCTGAGAAATGCAGGACGGCACCAGAGTGGACTTCCCTTCACACAGACCCGGGAACAGGTGTGAGAACGCCACGAAACCACCTGCGGACCAGGACAGAAGACGCTGTGAACCGGTGAGTCTGGTCAAACTAGTGAAAGAGACGCCCTCGAAGGATTAATGTGTCGAGCAGATCGTGTTTTTAAGTTTGCGTCCAGGTTTGTGCTGGTCTGTCGTCACTATAAAACAACTTCAGGTGAACATGAACACTACAGAAATTACAACTTAAAGCTGAAATCAAATTAAACTTACATAGTCATGTTTTTTTAAAAAGCTGAAGCACTAAAAAACATAAAACTAACTAAAACTAACTAACATCCAAGCTAACTAAAATAAAATAAATAAATAAAAAAGAACTAAAACAGACTAAAAGTGAAAAACAAAATTCTGTTTTGCTTATTTTGTATTTTTAACTGGTCTTTTTGGATGTTTTATTTGCTTATGTATAGCGCTTTGAAAAGTAACATTTAAAGGCACTATAGAAAATAAAGATTATTATTATTATTATTATTATAAATAGGAATATTTAAAAAGTAGAAGCACTAAAATTACTAGCTGGAAATAAATAACTAAAGTGATGAAGAGACAAACGTTTACAGTAAACACATTTGAATATACAGTCAGTTACTGTAAATAAATAAATTCAGCATCCTATGCCAAGTTGCATTACTGTAAGAAGCAATCAGACACGCGTCTTTGACCTGGTTATGGTCACGTATGACACGCTATCTGATCATGAGTCAGTCTGATCTCTCAACGTGTCGAACGATTGTTAACTGTGTGTCTTAGTGTTACACAACCCTGAGCTGATTATCAGAGTGTCACCGATGACATCAGCGGACCTGACCAGATCAACATTACAGTAACAGAAAAAGAGGAACAAACACATGAGACAAAACTCCAGAGAGCTTCACTTCCTCTCCACCTCTGGATTCACTTCCTGTGTAAGGTCAGCGATGAGAGTCGCACACACACACACGCAAGTGTGCGGTTATGTAATGATGAGGTCATACTAGAGCTGAACTGAGTGTTTGTAACTAAAATACTAGTCAAAATAATATATATATGTGTGTGTGTGTGTCTGTCTTTCTGTCTATGTGTGTGTGTGTGTGTGTGTCTGTCTTTGTGTTTGTGTGTGTCTGTCTTTCTGTGTGTGTGTGTGTGTCTTTGTGTTTGCGTGTGTCTGTCTGTCATTGAGTTTGTGTATGTGCGTGTGTGAAAGAGGGTGAGAATGAGTAAGAGAGAGAGAGTGTGTGTGTGTGTGTGTGTGTGAGATATGAACCTGAAAGCAGGTGGACTGATGGGAAACTCTTCTCCAGCTTGGTCAATAGGACGCTGAGAAAGGTCTCTGATGAGAGGGAGGCGGGGTCAGATGAGCTCTGGTCATACACCACGACCTCTTGACCTTGGAGCTCCAGCTGAAACACACACACACACACACACACACACACACACGTAAGCTCATATCATTGAAACCAGCCATTTTTAAAAGCAGTTTTTTGTCAGCTGTAAGGACCCTTTCACACTGATTTCCCTCAACATGGGACAGGAGAGCGGTCAGTCAGTAAATGGAAATAGGTTTTTTTTTAAAAAGTAACTCAGATATTTCATTGTAAATTTAAATGTAATTTGTTACTTAAATTGTTACTTAAAAAAAGTAAGCAGATGCTCGGCCTGATCTCTGATATAAATTCACAGTCACAGAGACAGAGCTCTCACACAGATAACTATGGGATGAGGTCACTCGGCAACCTGTTGCTAAGGCGTCTCAATGGCCCTCGTGAGAGGCTGGCTTGTTTGTTTCATTTGTTCATTGTGAACACACACTCACTCTCAGGTCTGCTGCACACTTTATAGTCTAAAACCATTCTAAGGCTCTAACTTGACTTTCTTGACTGTAAAAGAGCAGCATGAACATTCCACTAAACATCTGCTTCAGTGTGAGTCAGATGACTCTAGGGCTGAGCGATTGTTCAGATTTTAATAATATTTAATGTCTGGTAAAGAAATATTCCCAAACGTCAGAATTAGACATTTTAACAACGGATTAGGAAAAACATGCAAGAAGATGAGAATGACAGCTATGTAAATATTACATTGATTCCTTGACATCAATACGCTGTTTTCCGACAACTGGAAGTGGGCAGGATCATACAGATTACAGGTTCAGTATGTAATATAGTGGTTGAAATGGGTACTGCAATTACAGCCTGGAATCTGCCCAAAACAAACATTTCTGAGTAGAATTACTGGCTTTTTTCCAAGTTAAAAATCGAGAATCAAGATTTAAGTTTTTTGCCATATTGCCTGGCCCTAGATGCATCACTCCTGTAGTTTCACACACCTTCCTCTTGGCCGAGTGCTGCAGGAGCTCGCTGATTTGGACCTTGTCCTGCTGTAATCTCCTCTTCATCAGTTTGGAGCAGTTGACGTTCACGGCCTCCAGGATGTGACACGCGTTATACTCCACGAACGGCCGGCTATCGATGAGCAGCACACGGTCCAGGCCGCCCTCCAGAAGAGCCACCAGACCCTCGGCCACGATGGGCCTTGCCGCTCGCTCACACATACCCACAATCCCTCAGTCCGTCTCTGCGCTAACAGTCTCTGTGTGTCAGTGACGCTGCCGGCGGGCACTCAGGAGATCAACAGCCCCATTGTAGAAGCGGATGATGTCACTCTGGTGGCGGCCTAAAAACGTGTGAGAAAAAGCCAGAGGAAACTGCAGAGGAAAAACACACTTACACGGAGCCTATGTGTGTGTGTGGAGCGCAGTGGCTGATGGGAGTTTCTTTCACACCATCACAGGGCCTCCGCAGACAGGCAACAGCGGTGTGATATCATGCATCTCCTCAACCTTCATGAAGATCTCCTGCTGAGACATAAACACAACCTGTGAGCTCTCCAGTGTTGGGAAGGTTACTTTGGAAATATAAAGTAGTGTAACTATAAAAGTAATGTAACTGATTGCATTGGATTGGAAAAAACCCCCCCAAAAAACAGTTACTTTAAAAAAATAAACCAAAATAGGAAATAATACAGTTATCTAATGAAGCATGTGTTCTATTCTGAGTATATAAATGTTGAAACATATTTTAGGGCAGTTACTGTAATTTATGAAAGAAATCAATTAAACGTGTGTGTGTGTAACCCCCTTTGTAATCAAGTAATTGTAATTTAATTGCATATTTTTTCTCAGTAACTGTAACTGATTACAATTACATTTATTTTGTAATTAATTATGTAATATAGTTACATGTAACTAGTTACTTCAAAGCACTGGAGCACTTATGTCTACTGTTACTTTTAAGAGTAACGTGTTACAATATTGCGTTACTCCAAGAAATAGTGCATTGAGTTAGTTTTGCGTTACTTTGTTATAATAAAAACCCCAAAAGGTATATTTTTGGCAACTGTAAGGGCTCTTTCACACTAAAAGTGAAATTAATAAGCTTTAGCACAAGGACAGGAGAGCTGTCAGACAGTAAAAGGGAAAACAGAGTAACGTTTGTTAAATATTTAAAACTCAGATATTTCTTAATGAGTTCCTCAACCAGTTACTTTAAAAAGTAATCTGATTACATTACAAATGCAAACTCTCTAATGCTTTAGGTCTAAATTGGACATTTAGCAAATCCAAGAGTAATATGCATATTATGTGATGGTTTGTGCGTTACTGTTATTTTATTAAAACAGCACAGTCAAACAGAATGTGCCATTTGATAGTGTATATTTTGCTGACAGCAGCTTTGAGTTCATGTGTGTGTGTAAGTGTGAGTGCTAAAAAAACATCTTGTCTTTAATGTGCACAGAACCACACAGAAACCAGTGAAATTCCCCTGGGTACCATAAAAACCTGCCAGTCAGTCCTGAATGATGAGAAATTCCCAACAACAATAAAAGCAGCAGCACACAACAGGCACTTACGATACAGTGAACAAAAATGACTTTACCATCAACCTGATTACATCACGATCAGGAGGAATTCTGATTGGTGTTATCGTTTATCAGCTGGAAAAAAATTGCTCTCAAAGTGATTTCAATAATATTATTCCTCTGTGCCATTATTGTTACAGTTATCATCAGTGTTGGGGGCAACGCATTACAAGCAACATAAGTAACTAGATTACTTTTTATCAAGTAACTACAGCATTACTTTTCATTTCACAAGAAAATATCTGAGCAAATGTACGCAAGTTACTTTGTTTTCCCACTAATTCACTGACATCCTCACGTTGAAGGAAATAGGGAGTAAGTTCAGAGAAACTTCCTTCAGCTTGAGGCTTATTATTTTCACTTTTGGTTTGAAAGGGGCTTTACAGCTGCTAAAAACGTAGGAAAACAAATAAACAAGCCCAGCACAGGTGACACAATGTAACACAAAAGGAATGTAATGCATTACGTTCCATAAAAAGTAATGCAATTAGTTGCTTTATTATAGATTAACACAACATTGTAATGCATTACTTTTAAAAAGTAACTTTCTGGTTACACTGGTTATTGCGATTATTTTAGCATTAGACCTATTATTAAATCGTAATAGATCTATTTTCGCATCCACACTAGTATTGGGAAAAAGAAAAATCGCTCTGTAAGTGATTTCAACAATATCGTTATTATTGTAGCTATGGTGTGGACTTCGTTATTCTCTAGTGATTATTAAACTGTACAGTTATCATTTTTAGTGTGTCTGGATCAAATCAAAGCTTATCTGGAAAAACTAGCAATCTTTCCATCTGTTTGTTTCACAAACTGGATTACTGATTGTCATTACTGTATATGAACTGTTGGCAAGACATTATATAGGCTTCATGGATTCAGAATGTGAATTATCATGTGAGAACCACTTTTTTTTTACTGTCACAGAAGCATTAGCCAAAAGAGTGAAAGTGAGACCGAAGCCATGTTGACATGAGAAGATCAGCTTCACACGCGTGTGCGGAGGCGGCAACATGAGATCATGTGACGTCATCACGAACAGGGTCTGTTCGGGCCTCTGGGAGAAAAGCATTTCCATCCCCCATCAAATATTGAACAAAACCAGAGTTTCTGCATCTTGTGTTTCCCTCTAATAACATGAAACTGGAGCGACGAGCATTTCCTCATATAAAACACAGATCTGATTACAGAAGTCATGGAGCTGTTTTTCACAGCGTTTATTTGTGGACCGTTCAGGATTCATTTGAGCTGCACACAAACACTGAGCGTTTCTTAATAAGCGTTTCAGCTTTGAAATGGTTGTCGAGCGCATTGGCGTCACGGTTTCTTCGAGTCGCATCACGGTTTCACTTTTCTCTGACCTTGTTTGTGAAAGGCCGAGCTGAATTAAAAGTGTTTGCTGTGTGTTTTTCTGACCGAAGGTTAATAGCTCAACCTGCCTGGCAGAGATAACAGTCATGGAGGACTTTGACCCGTCAAACAGATCAAACGAGGCTGAAATCAAACCACAGACGCTTTAAAGGCGTTGTAAATGAAACGTGCAAACTGAGCTTTCCTGTCTCCGAGGTGAACATCAAAACAACCCTAAAATGATGTTAAAAACAGCTGTTCTAAAATAAAATGTAAGATTATTTAAGATGCCTTATGTTGTGCGATCATACCAATGCACTGAAATTATACCTTTTTTTAAGGTTGCAAACAATTGACTAAATTTATTTAAATGTAGCTAAAATAAATTGATTGCAAGCACTTACCTTAAAAATTTTTAATAAATTCACGGAAAAACGATTTTATGCATAATGAGGGACATTTAATAATAAACACATTTTGAAATGTCTATACTTTACTAGTCGCTCATTCAAACAGATGCAGGAAATAAAGCATACGAGTAAAGTTAGAGAACAAACTTTGAGGTTGGCTTGAGTTTTAAAAGCTTGAAAGTTTAGATAGATCGATAAGGCAGATGTTGCTAGCACACTGCTAGCTAAGCATGTTACTAGCATGTTTTAGCATGAATAGCATGTCGTTACCACGTTGCTAGCATGTTGCTAATATGTTTCTATCAGGATTACCAGGTTACTGGCATGTTTACCATGTTGTTAGCATGATCAACATGTTTTGCTAACATGTTTTAACTTGTTAACATGTTGCTAGCATATTTCTAGCATGATTGGAATGTTGCTAACATGCTGTTGCCATAATTAACATGTTTTTAACATGACTAAGGCTGTTTTTAGCATAATTAGCATGTTTCTGTCATGATTACCATGTTGTTACCATGTTGCTAATGTTTCTATCAGGATTACCATGTTGCTAGCATGTTTACCATGTCGTTAATATGTTGCTAATATGTTTCTATCAGGATCACCATGTTGCTAGCA
>JAUMHE010000046.1:666593-677007 GCA_032359235.1 Enteromius mattozi | reverse complement strand
TATTGTGATGTTTTTAACAGCTGTTTGGACTCTCATTCTGACGGCACCCATTCACTGCAGAGCATCCATTGCTGAGCAGTTTCTCCAAATGAAGGAACAAACTCTTAGATGGTCTGAGGGTGAGCACTTTTTCAGCTCACTGAAGTACAGCTTTAGTTAATATAATTAATGAATGTTCAGACATTGGCTTACATTTGAGTCATGTTTAATTGTAAAATCACATGGACACATGTTTTGCATCATGATATGACACAGAAAACTATGAGACAAAATGTATCTGTAACTACAGGCACAAAAACACAAACGCATCTTCTGAAGATTAACACAAACCCTGTTTGGTGCCACCAGGCCACCGTAGGACCACAGAAACACGAACAGAAGAACACACGACGATCATCACTTTCTTTCCACCGGATCACAGCAGTGACGATAAGGGTGTTTTGTGGTTTTCCTCCAATATCATCAGTAAATAAGTGGACTAGTTAGCACCACGTGTTTTTGCATTTCAACAGATTTCGTTCAGTCTTCTTGATTCTGCTGTGTGTACTCGTGGTGCAACAGTAGTTAAAGCAACAGTTCGCTCAAAATGTTTGATTATTTACTCACCCACGTATCATTATAATGAGTTAAAGGAATCATTCACCCCAAAATTTTTATTTCGTCATTGTTTACTCACCCTAAAAGTGTTTCAAGAGTTTTTTCTGCTTAACACAAAAGAGAAGAGTTCGAAGATTCTCGGTGACCAAAGAGTACCCACTGACTTCTATAATATTAAAACAAACACGGTGGAAGTAAATGGGGACCAGCAACTGTTTGGCTACCAACATTCTTCAGAATATCTTTTAAAAGAGGTCCTTTATACAGTCTTTCGTGTCTAAAATCACGAGACGTAGCCCTTAATCGAAACACCTATCAAATAAAACTTTGCTTTGGAACTGACACTGATGAGCGGCGCTGCATGTAAACGTTTTAATTATTTTAAGACGCCATCTTAAAAACACAGCGTTCCGGTGCAAGACGTGAGCATAACATACGCATCCGTTTACTTAGAAAAACAATGAAAAAGTAGCACATTGGAACGGAAAAACATTCTGTGTGAACGCCCCCCCTAAGAAAGCAACTCACACAGGTCTGACAAAACTTGAGGGTGAGTAAACAACGACAGCATTGTCATTTTAAGACAAGCTACCACCTCCTCAACGTTATTTTCTGACTCTTTATACAAACGTGTTGGGTGGGTTGGAGCTAATAGGCCATGCTAGCTTCTTCTCCTTTGCTTCCCGGTCAAAAGTGTCATAAACCGAGTCTTTGATGAGCGTCTTTGCCGGCACGGGCAGATCAACCACGCCCACGTAGTTCTTTTTGGCGATCCGCGAGCTGGCAGTGATGGTGTACGCGTTACTGCGATAGCACTTCATGGACGACATGCAGAACGTCTCTCGCATGCCGCGTCTGAAGTTGGCGTTGTACACAGAGTACAGCGTAGGTTTGGACGCCGTGGAGCTGAAGGAGATCCAGGCCACGGCGACGAAGAACAGCGCCGACCGTCGGCTTGGGCCCGTCTTTTCCGTCGGGTGCCAAAGCTGCGCGACGTAAAAAGGCGTCCAGGTGAGGAGAAACATGGCGTTGAGCATCAGGAACATCTTAATGGTTTTGACTTTAGTCCTGGGGACGATGTTCATGGTCCTGCGCACCGTTCGCCCATCAGCGCCGATCCTCCAGATGTAGCGCACCACCCGCTGGTAGAAGGACACGATGAGCAGCGCCGGCACCAAGAAACCAAAGAGAAGATGCACGACGGCAAACGCCAACCCGTCCCAGGTGTCCACCAGAAAGAAGTCGCAGTGGTTTTGCGCCGCCGATGATCCGTAGAAGAATAAACACGGCGATACGAACGCGGCGTCAAAGAGCCAAGACGCCAGAATCATTCGTTTGGCTTTCTCACGCGACACTTTGAAGCTCAACGGATAGACGATGGTGTAGAAACGATCCACGCAGATGGACAGGAGCACGTAGACCTGGACGCCGGGGCAGAGGTGCTGCAAGTATCGTACGGCTTTGCACGCGGCCGCGGTCAGAGGCCAGTGACCGGCGGAAACCTGCAGGAGAACTAGCGGCGCGCAGGCTAGGCTCAGCAGCAGGTCGGCACACGCCATCGACACCACAAAATAGTTGGTGGTGGACTGGGTTCTGCGGCTGCGATGGATCACCAGACACACCAGAGAGTTCCCCAGCACTGATATGACCCAGAACACCCCAAACACGAGGCCGAGGAGCGTGACCTCTGCCGGCGACAGGTCGTACGACGTCAGTGAGGCGTTGCTCTGCGGGGAAGCAGCTGACGAGGAGGCGTCCAGGCGGCAGACGACGGGCGTCGGCGTGGAGGAGTCATTCCTGTCGGAGTAGTTGATGGCGGAGTGGAACGAGGGCTTTATGCCCTCCACTGAGAGGAAGTACACCATTTGCCCTCTCTGTGTCGGATCAAAGCTGAAAGACACGACAGGTACAATTAAATCAGTGCGTTTCGTAGGAAAGTCATGTTGTTAAAGGGATAGTTCACCCAAAAATGAAAATTCTGTCATCAAGCACTCACTATCATGCCATTACAAACCCATAAGACCTTTGTTCATCTTCAGATCACAAATTAAGATATTTTTAATGAAACCCGAGAGTTTTCTATAGAAGCCTGTTTCCATCACTGAATAAAAAATAAAAATAGGTTATTGCGACTTTTTATCTCACAATTCTGCCTTTTTTTCTCAGAATTGCGTGACACAAACTCACAATTGCAAGTTATAAAGTGACTTTACATCTCACAATTCTGACTTTATAAGTCACAATGATTTTATAACTCAAGCTTATATCACGCAGAGAAAAAAAGACAGAATTGTGAGATAAAAAGTCGCAATAACCTATTTTTATTTTTTATTCAGTGGCGGAAATGGGCTTCCATAGCTTTCTGACCTCAGCAAGGGTACCCCTAGTGAAAAATACATTGTAATGATATAGTAAAATTAGACTCTATACCAGCGGTTCTCAATTCCCCTGCTCAGGGAGAAGGCAGCAATGAACACTGTATAGGGACCATGTCAATCAGAACACAGTTCATAAACTGAGCTCTCTCCTAACGAGCTGATTATCTGAATCAGGTGCGTTAACAAAGAGAGACATACAAAATATGCAGAGCAGGGGACTGGAATTAAAAACAGCTGGTCTATACTAAATAAAAATATACAAAAAATTACTTATTTCATGCTTTCATCTAGCACAAACTTGCACTACAAGTTAATTTATAAAATATTATACTTTTTACACATGCTTTTGCGAATGGATGAAATACTAATCAATTTTAATTTTGTATAAGTTATTACTACTTAATCAGAACCACCCAACTGCAGTTTGATTGATATTATTTGGAAACGCGCAATTAAAAAAAACATGATTTCTGAAAAATAAAATAAAAATGGAGTTATCGGTTTTTGCAGATGAAGTCTTCATATAGACGGACACACCTGGCGCGAAGTTAACTTCTAGTCTGTGTTTTTTTAGTGGTCTGGTTAGTGTCGCCGGCTACAAACGCAGCTAATGATGAGTAATGAAGTTGGTCTCAGGTTATTGAGTTGTGGGATGTGTTTCCCATACATTTATTTATTTGCGGCGCGATATCAAAATGGACCGATTTCCCAAAAGGCTTCGTTGAATACACATGAGCACGTAATGCACGTTTAAAAATCCAACCGAGGCGTGAGTGTTTCTATATCACTGTATTTCTGAAGGAAGACTGTCTTTAGTAAATGTCATGTTCATTTCATCCTGTGTATAAGGCAGTGTTTATAAGCTCAGAGCTGCTTTATCTACAGCCGTTACCGGGGAAACCTCTCGTTTCTCGTGATTAAAGCTCCTCCTGCTGGCAGAGAATGAGTCTGCATTTTAAATAACTCCGTCTGATTTACGCAGCGAACATATTTTGCTTGTTATCAAGAAAATGATCTACTCTAGCTGTTGTTATTGATTCTATTGGGCTGTCTACCAGAAGTTAAGTTAGAGCCACAAAAGCACGCACGCACAGTAACGTTTGTTGTTGTCGCTGAAACAGTCTATATCAGATTTCATCAAAAATATCTTAATTTGTGTTCTGAAGATGAAAGGAGGTCTTATGGGTTTGGAACGACGTGATTAATGTCATTCACTCATTCCATCATTTTTTGGTGAACGTTCTCTTTAATGTTTCAAGTATTTCAATATCTTCACCCTATATAGTTACTTTCAGCAGATTAGAGTAATATAGTTGCACTTGTGACAATATTTACAATCAAGCAAATGTGAAATCTTTTTTTTTTTTTTTACAAAGTAAGGCCTCTAAATGATCTAGCTTTGCTGTTTTTACACTCGATCTACTCCATGCCTTCTGTCACCGGATTAATAGATGTTTTTATCAAGTAAAAGCTCTTTTAGTATAGAATAACTTTAGTCATATTTACAGAAGAACTCTTACTGAAGCAGCTCAGCTTTACTTGATTCTCCATCAATCATTTTCTAGAAGAATCTGATCATCAGGAGATTTACTTTCACTGTTCTTCGCAAGCCTCACATCTTCTGAGGAGACTTTATTTCTTCATCTCAGCATCAGCACTGCATTATATGTTTGGATCATTTCAATTTCAGACATATTACTGGAGATATAGTGTGACATTTATATCATTTTATGTTAGTATTTGCTGCTTATAACCCAAACACTGAGCTTTCTGATTGTTTACAGATCAGAAAATCAATTGTTTTCACTGCAAAACATCTCTTCTTCCCAGTTAATCAAACCTGTCACCCATAGCCAGGGACAGTTTATCTGGTCTTGTCATCTAGAACCATTTATTTTTGGGTTTTCCATTTTACACACACACACACAAAAGGCCTGAGCAAGTGCAATACAACACTTGTGATGTGCTGAAGGATTTGAAGGCAGTAAACACAAGATGCGCAGGTGAGAAATGTCCTGCTTAAATTCAAATCAGATGAATACAAGCCCTTGAACACACCTCATTAGCACCTCCTGAACCAGTGTGTCAGATTACAGAATATTAGAATCGAGCAGGTTAAACTTTCAGCTTGGATGTGGAATAACATGACATATGTATAATGTTTATATAAAAACAAACACCTGCATGTATTTTATGCAAGAAAAATAAATGCATGTGTTTGTATTTATATGCACATAATAAATATACTCAGGACATGACCATATATTACGTAAACAAAAACGGATGCGATTGGCAGCACTAGTTTTTAATATAAACATAAAACATTGCATTGAATAGAGATTCATACGTTTAACTGAGCTGAATAAATTTGCAGTTTCTACAGGTTTTATAAAGGCTTTAACGGGTTAGTTCACCCAAAAATGAAAATTCTGTCACCCTGTTTACTCACCCTCAAACCTGTAAGATTTCTGACGATTCCCGAGAGATGTCTGACCCTCCATAGATAGCAAGGATCCTAATGCAATCAAGGATCAGAAATATGGCAAGGAAAAAAACAGTCAGGTTCAATGGTAATTTTACGAAGCTACAAGAATACTTTTTGTGCCCACAGGGGGGAAAAAGACTGGATAAAGTCATTATTTTTGTGTTCTTTGTGCACAAAAAGTACTCTCATAGCTTTGTCAAATTACGGTTGAACCACTGATGTCACGTGGACTATTTTAATGATGTCCTTACCATGTTTCTGGACTCAGAATTCATCAAAAATAGCTTAATTTGTGTTCCGAAGACGAATGAAGGTGATGAATGAATTACTCATTTTTGGGTGAACTATCCCTTTAAATGTAATCGTTGTGCTGTGGATCCAAATCATCAAGAGAGCTGGAGCTGAAGCATAAATTCAATTAAAGCCATCCGAGACTGAATGCTGAAGATGTTCCTCCAGAGATATTCATTAGGATGTGTGTGTGTGTGTGTGTGTGTGTGTGTGTGTGTGTGTGTGTGTGTGTGTGATGTTTACTCTGGTGGCTGCTGTAATTCATGAAGCCCTGACAACATCTCCTCATCTCATCTCAACACACTGCAGCGTCTTCGAGATTCAAAACAATTCCAACCCAAAAGATTCATGACGGATTCGTTTATATTTACATGTGACGTTCATACCACCTCTATATCAGCTCAAACCAGATTTATGACGGATAACGCGTGAATATATGAAATAAGCATCACCTCCTGTGAGATGTTCGGATCTTCCGAAGGCCCGTGGATATCGAGCATCAATAAAACGCGTCAGTCGTGTTTATATCGTGTTGTTTTCATCACACATTCACTCACTTCGTCGTGTTTCTGTCGCTTCAGATCAGATGGAAACGCACCTCAGTTTCTGCTCCTCACATCAACGCGCTTCTTCTTCGTTTATTGCCCTCCATCATGAATCCGCGTCGATTCCCATCATCTTCAGCATCATTAGCGTGTTTCTTTATATGTTCTTTACATCAGATTCACAAATCATCCTCAGCATCCAGCCGCGTCACGCGAGGCGAGCAGATCCGCGGGCGCGCGCGCGCGCTCCAGCCAGTGTATGCAAATCAGAGTCGGTCCGTGACGCGGCAGTTTGATTGAGCTCATGAATTATTCATAAGCGAATTATAAAACTCGGCCAATGATATGTTCTATCCTCTAAATAAACCGTATCCTGACGCAAACATTTCTGCATGTTATATTATATGCAAAATCACACTATGAAATACAGTAAATATTAACTATATAGCAACGTTTTAAAAAAAAAAATAATAATAATTATAATGATGTTTGAGTATCAAACCGTCTCTAGCTTATATATTTATATTGCATTATATTTAACAAATAAACAACATATAAATAAAATTACTATAATGGCTTAGAAACACGCTAACTGCAAAAGTGTGTAATAACATGACTTATAATAAAAAATAATAATTATTGAGTTCAGGCTACTTGAAGTTGTCTCTAATTCTGAGATTCCATCATTCCTCACAATTTCATCAGTACAGCGTTCAGTTGGACATTATTAAGCATGTTTTCTCGTGGGAATAATTGGCTGTGTTGATATTGAGCCAGTGAAATTCTGTCGTCTTTAATAACATTTCACTAAGCCCTTGAGAGCTCTCTGGTTTGGTTCATTATCTAGTCCTTTCTGCTTTCACCAGATACATGAAGGTAGATGTCATTACGAGGACATTAGCACACGCGCTCTAGTGATTATGATGCTTATGACCTTCGTGCTTATTTACTGGTTCTGACGTCAGTGAAAATGAATATAAATGAGCGTCACGTTTTACACGTCTGTTAGTGGATGTGTGTCATGCTGAAGCTGTTGTCTGAGTGTTGCCATGGCAACAGCTGCTGAGGAGATTGTGCTTTTGTGTCTGTTGTCATGGCGACTGATAACTGTATCATCAGGGATGCAGAGAGGACAATACTTGCTAATGCAGCTTACATTCATGAAACCAAATTTTCAGCTGACCTTTGACCCCTCAGTTAAGCCAACTGAGACTTGTTCTAGCACTTGTGTATCCTTGCTCTTTTCTTGATTTTAATTCCTTCCATTGTCCTCATTTTTAAGTCGCTTTGTATAAAAGCACTTGCTAAATGTCGAAATGTAAACGTAAATGATATAACCAGCTAAAACGGTCAATCAAACAGTGTCTGTCCAGAACTAAACAAGGATATCTGTGGGCAGAAGCTAAGAATCATGGGTATATGCATGGTGTGAAGGTGTGAGAAATTAGAAACACAAAGGTTTTATCGGAACGCAGCTGATCTTTTTACTCATTTACAGAAACAAACATTAATGTCTATAAATAGTGCTCTCATTTACACGGACTAAAGGAAAACACTTCTGCTTCAGTGAATCGTCCTTCGGTAACATTCATCATCACGAGCAGGAGCACACAGATGCTTACGGATCATGAGGAATATACTTCATTTCCATGTCAAGAATAGAAATCAGATTGACTTCATGGTTAAGAGCAACTTTAGGCTGATGCTGACATTCAGAGAATTAACGCAAGATTAAAATAAAGGCATAAAGTAAAGTTTAAGATGTGTATTATTTACATTCTATTCATATGTACAACTGACAGAGTGCGTGATTTGTGCTGTGATGATCCGGCTCACATCCGATCCACGGCCCTGATCCCGCCGTCCACCGTCAGCGTCCCGAACCTGAAACACAAGCGCCACTGTATTTACAGTCACATCGCTGAGGGATTCTGCATCAATAATACTTGGGCTGTCACAGTATCACACCGTCATTTACACAAGCCCTTCATAAAACAAACAAAACAAGCCAAATTTGAACTGAAGTCACGGACTCGACGTTGAGGGCGTAGCATCTCCTTTTTGCCTCGTAGTAGGGCTGGGCGATATATATATCGATATATTTGCGCATCTCATCAGTAAATTCGGTTCTTTGATTAGCGGTAAATCACATGAGTATATTGAACGATATATATCGCACAGCCCTACCTCATAGTCTGATTTTTCAGAACTTTGTGGTAGTCTGCTTTTCTTTGGCCATCCCTTCTTCACCCTGACCGGTCCTATTTAGCTCAGCAGAACTAAAATACCTGTGTAAATCCATGTGCCGCTTATTTTAACCCTGCTGAAAAAAACAGCATATGCTGGTTATGTATGTTTTGATGATGGGATGCTGGTTTATGATTTTCTGTTGATTCCCAATAGAATCAATAACAACAGCTAAATCATTCTAGAGTAGTTTATTTTCTTGATAACAAGCAAAATATGTTCGCTGCGTAAATCAGATGGATTTATTTAAAATGCAAGCTCATTCTCCTCCAGCAGGAGGTGCTTTAAGCTCGAGAAACAAGAGGTTTCCCCGGTAACGGCTGTAAACACATCAGCTCTGAGCTTATAAACACTGCCTTACATGCAGGATGAAATGAAAATGACATTTACTAAAGACAGCCTTCCTTCAGAAAACACAGTGATATATTTTTTATTTTTATACGTGCATTATATGCTCATGTTTATTCGATGAAGTCATAATTCGGCACAACACCGGCGACACTAACCAGACCACTAAACAAACACAGATTGGAAGTTAACTTCAGTCCAGGCGCGGGATAGCGATTTTGCAAACCCTGAGTAACAGATGCACTTATGCAATCCTGACTCCTATGAGTCTCTTTTGTGGAGTTTCTGTGCGAGGGCGCCCTCTAGCGGCGTGTATGAATGAAAGAAAATGTACTTTTCATTTCATGATTCATGATCATGGTATCATTGCAAAATAATCTTTTTAACACAATAAAGATTTTTCATTTTTAAATATTATGCTCATCATCAATGCATATTGCAAAAACCCAAATTATTACTATTTCTTTATCTGAATAATGACTCTACCGTCCTTTGTAGAGCTAAAATTGTTTTATATTTGATGAATTTCCTATTTCTATATTGTATAAAGCACGACAGAAATCCAAGTAAATGTAAAGGTTCACCTCTCCAGGAACAGGTTGTTCTCCGCCAGCTCCTTCACGACTCCTTCCATCTCCTCCTTCAGTTTCTTCATCCTGTCAAGCAGAATTATGAGTTTATGATGCAAGTTATGGATAACATAACCCAATCTGCACCTGGTGTTAGATTCTACACACCTGATTATCATCAGCATCTGCTTGTTTACAGCTCTATGCTAATTTCTAAAATAAAATTAAACAACTAATGCTGTAAAGTGATTGAAATATTCAGTCTAGTTAATTACATGATTATTAACCAAACCACTAATCTGAACTAATCTAGTGTTTTTTTAAGCATTTGAAGTAGCAAATGCATTTTAGAAATCAATTAAATTATGATGCTGTTAGTCGGTCATGATCTGGACTGAGAGAATCAGTGTCATGTGCTCATCTCTCACCCCAGCGTCATCTCCACCAGTGTGTTGGGACTGAGGTACGCCTGCGGTTTGATTGCTCCAGACGTCAGGGGCACCATCTTCTGCGGTAAAAGCTCCAGCAGCTGCAGACATGAGAGCCGTTAGCGTCTGCGTTCCGTTACAGCGCAGCTAAGCACAGAGCACTTCCTGTTTACTCACTTTATATACGCGCTGCATGAGCAGGGTCACTTCCTGTTCCATGCTGCCGAACTGAGCAGTCAGAGACAGGAGGTGCTTCCGCACGTGATGGAACTTCCTGTAAGGAGACGTTCACGCATCAGTCACTGCATGTGTCTGTCGGATCTCCAGAACATCTTGGACACAGTTTCCATGGCAACACGGCAGGAGAGCCAATGATAGTGCGTACGAGAGGTCATGTGACAGAGATTTTACTGCGGTTACTCACCTGTGGTAAAACCACCGTAAAGGCCCGTTCACACTAATAACAAAAACTATAATGTTTTAGTAATCGTTCAAATTCTGTACGAATAGCGAGTTCAAACCACAA
>JAUMHE010000046.1:645032-659707 GCA_032359235.1 Enteromius mattozi | reverse complement strand
TTAAAATGTAATTTATTCCTGTGATACAAAGCATCATTACTCCAGTCTTCAGTGTCACATGATCCTTTCAGAAATCTATGTAATATAATACAATATTAATAACATGAATAAGTTTATATTTTACAAAATAAAAAGAGTTAAATAATAAAACATGCAGTTTGTTTTAGTTAATGTAATGCTTATTTAAAGTAACTTTTTTTTAATGGTTTTTGTTTTAGTTAGTGATGGTTTAGTAACATCACACACACACTGCGAGGGTCATACACTTTCTGACTGGTGTGTTCACTGAAGTCAGCCGCTCTAGTAATCTAATCATATTTGTCTTTATTTCCTTTCCTGTAAGAAGGTCTTATGTTCCTTGAGCTCCAGCTGTAGGTGGAATGTGCTAATTAACCGTTAACCATGGTTAACAAACAAACAGCCCGGTTGTTTTCGGCTGTTTTGAGCGACAGTAACACACATGTGTGTCTCACGCCGGGTCTCTCTTCATTAAAAGAGACTTAAGCAGCAGCTGGAGGCGGCTCTGTTTGCTCTGGAGGGCGGGAACTGATTCACAAAACACCACAGAATCATCACGGGATTTCTAGGAAACCTTTCTGCCGCTCCTGTCTCTACCCAGAATCCTCTATGTCTTTTACTGAGGCAGTGTGTGTGTGTTTAATTCATTTGCTGGTTTATCCATGTTCAGTTTGTCTGCGGCGTAACGGATCTTTAATTAGACGATTCAATTAGCGACAGAAGAATCTGCTGCGGAACCGAACAGATAAAGAAGCCTCATGCTGATGATGTCATTTCCCTCTGGGTGGAGGGGAAAGTAGGAAATAGATTAGCCGGTGTGTAAACACACAGCAGATGACCTTTGACCTGGTGTGAGTGTGTGTCCACGTCAGTGATTCCTGTGATGCTGAACATGTGATACCAGTTCATGGAGTCATACGACTCTAATGAGTCAGGAAAAGCCCTTCAGCAGTGAAACTGTGTTCTGGGCGCTCTAAGAGTTTCTGTTGCAGTGGATTAGAAGTGATCACGTTATATCAGAGCAATACTATCTTCATAAATGTAGTCTTTTCCTTAATATTTGGACGGAGGATTTCATTGTACCATATACAAGAGTTCATTCAGGACATTGAATCTCGTCGTTACACCAGTAGGTGGCGACAAGTTACAGTCTTTATGAGTGAGTCAGTGATTCAGTCAGGAAGAATTCGAGTCATTTGAATCATTGTCAGCCAATTTGATTCAAATACACTGATTCATTGAGAAACAAATCAAGTGACTCATTCGATTCAAGTCGATTCATTCAAAAACACTAAAACGAACTGTACTTATTAGTAAGTAATTAATTCAACAATTCATTCAGGAATGCCGTTTCATTTAAGAATGAGTCAAGTCTCTTTGCTGATTCGTTCAGATACACTGATGCATTGACTGTCTTTTAACCTATTCACTCAAGCATGCTGATTTACTTACAGATTAGAAGTCAATGGTTTGTTCATTCAACCGATTTGAGTCTTTGAATCATTCATGCAACCGATTCCTGCAAAAATGCTTTATTAGTGAGTCATTCAATAATTGATTCAATTGATTTATTAAAAAACACTGAAACGAAACAATTTGCTGGATTTGTATTGATCCATTAATTCAACAATTCATTCAGGAATTCTGTTTCGTTCAGGAACAAATGAGTGCGTCTCTATGAGTGTGTCATTTGAATCATTCATTCAGATGATTTGTTCAAATGCACTGATGGATTTAGGAACGAATCGGGTGACTGTCTTTATGATTGACTTATTTGAATCTCTCATGCAGTGATTCCTTCAGGATGTTTGCTGTATTTATGAGTAAGTCGTTGTTTCAAAAAATCTGATCTGAACCGTTTGAGCAGCACATGAATCTGTGTGGCTCTCATTGAGGCTGTTATTGAAGGACGAGCAGTTCAAAACAATATTCTCCAGTTCTTCAACACACTGGAAACAGTTAAATGGTGATGATACGGTCGTGTGTGTGTGTTTGGTTGGTCCGGCGCTGTCGTATGTGATTGATAGCTGGGCGTTTCTGGGACGCTTCTATTGTGAGTCTTAATTACCGGCTTGAGTTTTCAGCTCCGGAGAAGCAGTGATTTCAGATGAATGCTGTTATCGCTCCAGAGAGAGAGAGCTTCTCCTTATAGATCAGCCGTCTCATCTCGCCTCGTCTCCTCAGTGCGGTTTGTGAGCAGATTGTAAATGAAGTCTAAACAGAGGAAAGTTTCACGCTTCTCTTCACAATCCCACTGAAGAGACGATGACGAGAGAATTTAAAGCGCTTCCTACACAGACAGACTGAATCATCACCACCGATGAACACGATCCTTCTCACTGCAAGACTTTACCATCTACACACATTAGTAGGCCGTATGAAATCTGTTTTATTTTTTTCCAAATTGCTTTTTTTTTCCATTTTATTTTTTCTCAACTCCTTTTTAATAGTTTAATTCAATGTTATTAATCAAAAAGCATGCCTTATTAATTAAATCATGAAAGGCATAAAACTTTATTATTAGTTATTAATAATTTCATTTATCTTTTAATTATTGGAAATGAAGCAAACTTTATTTTTGGCAGATTCTACTGAAAAATTGCAAAATGTAACTTCACATTAAACCGGACTTTTATTTTGACGGGTTTCCGTGAATACCTTTACAGTTCTGTGTGTGTGATATGATGCTAGTTTTACCCAAATCAAACGGTAAAATGCTCACGAGGTGACTCTCAGAGCTGTCGTTGTTCATGTGTTTATCTCCTTGTTTAGTAAGACGGCAGACACTGAAAACACCACATCACTACTCTACATTAGTTATCATGAAATATTTTTTGACTCAGAGTGACCTGTGATGTGTCCTTGACGTGTTTGAGAAGTTCACCGGCGAAGGTGCCTCAGTTTGACCCACATATGAAGACTAACGGTGTGTTTTAACAGGTTTTTGGTCACCTCTGACCTCATGTTGCTAAAGGAGAGGTTTCAGGCTGTGCTGTATTCACGGTGCTCATAAAGATCTTAATATAGCTGTGTTTAATAGGATCAGGACAGGTCTGTGATGTCAGCGAGCGCTGAGGATTCTGGGTACACGCAGGCCTGGAGACGAAAAGTGAGGAGATAACGGGATTAAAGAGGTATAATGTGCAGCGTATGGATTCACAGCCGACACAGAAACACAATGGAGATATTGGGCTTCATTATGGTTAACAAAAAAAAAATAATAATAAATAAAACAAAAAGTATATATATATAAAGTTTTTTTTCACATAATATATGTGTTTACCATGTATTTTTATTATGTATATATAATACAAACACTTGCATCTATATATAAACACATGTAATTTTTATATTTTAAAAATATTTATATATAAATTGTATACATGTAAATATTTTCTAAATATAAGCTGTATGTGTGTGCTTTTAAATGCACATAATAAATGTACACAGCGCACATATTATGTAAACACAAACTTTTATTGTTTGACAGCACTAGTAAATAAATATATATTATTATTTAATATAATATATATTAATATGTATAGTTTAGATTTAAATTTATATTATATATTATTATTTTATACAATATATAGTTTAGATTTAAATACACCCATTTAAATAATATTTATAACTTTATTGTTTATAATATATAATAAATTAAATAAAAAATTAAATGAAGTTATGCAAATTATATAAATAGAAAATATATAAATAAAGTAATACACAATAAAAAAATATACACAAAATGAATAAGTACATAAATAAATCAATGTATGTTGTTGTTGTTAAGATCCAAATGTAAAACCACTTCTAGGGTTAAAAAAGCCTGTTCATGATGTAAAGCACTGGCTAGTCCTGATTTAGAAAATTCTGGATCAGAATGAACAAAGATTGATGCTTTTATATTAACTGCACTTCTAATGATCCACCGGACTCATTAAATCTGACAGATTAATGTTATGATAATGTAAAGATGTTCAGAAGAACAGAACTGCAGAAGTTTTCCAGAATTTGCGTTGTCCCAGCATCCTTTGCGTTGGAGTGGATAATCACAGACCTGTGTGAGTTTGTAAAGCTCCTTACAAATCCTCTTAAAGATTCCGGAGTGAGAAGCAGCAGCACTTCATCGCGTGGAGGCTGTGAACAGGTACGAGTGAAGACTGAGTTTGTTCTGTTTGCGGTGTGATTCACACAGGTGTGCCGTGATTCCTCGCTGTGTGTTTGTATGAATCGCTGGGTTTGATGTGGCTCGTGTCGACCCGTTTCAGACGTAACACTGATGCAGGAGGAGAAACTGCATTTGATGCTCTTTTGTCGAACAGAAGTGATTCATGTTTAATATTCTTACATCACAGATGACTCATCTGAAGCTGCTTTTGTTGTGTATATATACACTACTGGCCAAAAGTTTGAAATAATTCAGTTGTTTTAATGTTTATGGTCTTTTGTTCACCACAGCTGCATTTATTTGCTCAAATATACAGTAAAAATGGTGATATATTATTACCATTTAAAATAACTATTTTCTATGTGAATATCTGTTAAAATGTAATTTATTTCTGTGATTAACGCTCAATTTTCAGCATGCTTGTGTCACATGATCCTTCAGAAATCATTCTGATTTGCTGCTTTGCTGCTCAAGAAACATTTCGGGTTATTAGCAGTTTTTAACATGACACATTTTATTTTTCAGGACTCACAGATGAACAGAAAGTCCATTTATCATAATTTATTTGAAGTAGGAATATTTGTAACATTATAAATGTCTTTATTGTCACTCTTAAGCATCCTTGATGAATAAAACTACAGTAAAGTCTTAAATATCCCACATTTTTTAATGATTTCCCCAAAAATATAGATAGCATTCTTTGTTGTTGTTCTTCTTCTAATGTTTGATTGTAATGTTTCCAGTCTTTTGGCCGGTGGTGTACTGTATGTAATGCTGTATCTCAGGGTTTGTAGAGGAACAGACTCCAGTTGTTTGACCCACAAACTGTCCTGTGATCTGATCAATCATTCATGCGGTCAGCGGCTGCTGGACCTGATCTCTCAATCTCTGGGCCTTCTACCAGTGTGTTTCTGTCTGTAGGACACCTGTGTGTGTGTGTGTGTGTGTGTGTGTGTGTGTGTGTTGATATAGGCTAAAAATTGTCATTAAACTTTACTTGGCATATTACTTGTGCAAAATGCACATTTCTTAATATTAAGTCTAAAATGTGTTTTAATCTCACTTTTGATGAGGATTGTATGACGTTTGAATAATATCAGATTTTAAATGCTAAATATTTAAAGTGTACCTGAAGCATACGTGCAATAGCTCCACTTTAGCACTATACTAAATATACATTTAATTGGACTTTAGCACCACTTCTGCACAATTAAAGTGTTTTAAGTGCAAAATTAGTGTGCAGACTTTAAGTATACCAGTGTAGTATACTAAAAGCACAAGAGCAGGACATTTTATTAAGTACATAAAGGTAAAAATGTATTTGTAGTATACTTATATAATAAATGTATTTCAAATAGATTTAGGTATATTTATGTGCTGGTGTTCATGTGCCAGTATAAACTCTCAGTGTTTACATTCGGCTCAATGATTGACGTCGCACAAGCTGATGGTCTTGGATAGTTTAACTCTGTCAGTCGGACTCGTTACTCAATCGGCCAGATTAACCTGCTAACGGCCCACGCGGGGCTAATTATAGACGTGTGGCGACGCGTGGTGGAGACTGATTGTCTGATCATTCATCATCTCAGAGTTTGATTCCGTTTGACCTCAGATGCACTAAACGAGTCTTTTACATCACAAACAGGCTTTTTTACCTTCATTCATAAAAGTGGTTTTACATTTGCATCTTACCAACAATATGCATTGCATTTATTTATTTATTTATGTACTTATTTATTTTGTATAATTTGATTAATTTTATATTATTTTGTTAGTTTATTCATATTTATTATTTTATTTATTTATCTTATTTTATTTTATAATTTTTTTATTTTATTTTATTTTTTTATTTATATAAATAAATAAAAAATAATAAATTAAAAATAAAATAAAGCACATTTATTTATTTATGTACTTATTTATTTTGTATAATTCTATTAATTTTATATTATTTTATAATTGTATTCATATTTATTATTTTATTTATTTATATTTTATTTTATTTAAAAAAATATTTTTTAATTTATATAAAATAAATAAGTAAAAAATAATAAATGAAAAATAAAATAAAGTACATTGAATTTATTTAGTGTAATTTTGTTCATTTTATATTTTATCATTTTATTTCTTTTTTTATTATTTTATTTATATTAATTTATTTTATTTAATTGTTCATTTCATTTATGATTTTTTTATTTATATAAATAAATTAAAAAGTAATACATTAAAAATAAAATAAAATAAACTAGTGAAGTAATACATATCTGAAAAACGTCTCACGTGACAATGACAACATGGTGAATGTAGTATGTCCAGATTATATATAGAACAATCCTTTTTAAAAAGTACCTACTCATAAGAGTATACGATTTTGGATGAACCACACACACACACACACACACACTCACATGCTGTTTCCAGTCCAGATGTCTCTGATTACATGTTAGTTAATTAAAGAACATTAGATGGGAACTTTGTTTGTTTGTTAAAGTAAAGCCTGGAATACACTACGCTTTTCATCAGGTTAAACCGCTCACTCGTTCACTCGTCTATATATGGTGCATGGCAGTTGACTTGACTTTATCAGAAAGGAGTAAATTAAAACAGATGCTGACGTAAATAGCATTTACGATTGTCCGCTGACAATCTCATCATTAACATACACCTACCTATCTGTAATAATGGATTATTTTGCTTTACGAATTGCACTGTTCATTGTCACGTTCATTGTATTATTTGATATTAAAAAGGGAAAAAAATACTTCTCATGTTTATTTCTTTATTATATTTACAAATAAGAGAGAACAAAAACAATTGTCACATTTATTTGATCATAACATATAAATAGAGTATATTAACATAATAAAAATAATATAAACAGTCAACCTAATATACGTTATTTTAAGACATTATTTTGGCAGGCTTCCAGTATCCTTGAATTGACTCCCGAGGAAAAACAAAATGTACCCCGTCTTATTAATTTTCGTTCTGGTGAAACTTCTTTTCCTTAGAAGAAAACAGCATTTTTCAAGCAAAGACGCCTCCAACGTTCCATCCGTTCTTTTTCTTTACCTCTCTATCGCCACCTTGTGTTGGATTATGGGAAATAGTGCTTCAGCGAGTGTACATCGGTTGTACACTCAAAATCAGAATGCATTGTGGGTAAAAAGTAGTGAACGAATGTAGGGAATGAGGTCATTCGCTCAGAATTCGGAATTAATCACGTTCAAAATAAACGTTTTTGTTTACATAATATGGGTAAGTGTACTGTATATATTTATAATGCATATTTTGGATGCAATTACCAATATTTTTAAATATCCACCAAATTATCATTGGATTGTGGGAAATAGTGCATGTTTTTGTTTACAGTAGCAAGTTGGCATGGCAACTGTTTTATTTGACAGCAACATGGATTATTTCTTTATTTGTGATTTTGTCATAAATGAATATGATAAGTATGTGTGAATCTAATTCTGCTTGAGCAGTGACACATGTTTGATGATGATGATGATGATGAAGGTGCATCTGTGTGTTGCAGTGGAGGATCTGTGAGCACAATGCAGAGTCCAGACATGAACGGATACACCGGAGTCACAGCGCAGTCCTCACAGATAAAGTAAGAGAACAATCACAACAACTAATGAGAAAAAAACATTTCTAATGAAATGATACTGTAAATATGAAAGTAAAAGCGCCAGGAGGTGAAAGCGAATCACTGCCATAATTAGCGAGTCATTGAATCATTCATTCAACCAATCTGTTCAAACAGCTGATTCATTCAGTAACTTGCTGCGTCCCAATTCTGTCTTAAAAGTATGTGCTTTCTTGTTTGTTGGGTTTTTTTTTTTTACTAAGGCACACATTGGGACACACTGCTTCATCATGACTGCATCTTTAATGCGTTCTGTCACCGTTTAAACTGCCCTGTCAATCATCTTGTCAAGAACGGCTCATGTGTTTACATAATAATGCATTTAAAAGTTAATGACCAAATGTATCTTTATTAAAGTTCACAATGTTGCGGCAGGTGACGTATAATGTGGATAACATTAAAGTCAACATATTATGTTATTTTTTGCCTTTAGAAGTGTCAAAAACTTACATACAGCATGTATTTAAATATTTTCATCAGGTTAAACATTGATTATTTATCACCCAAACCCCTTTGTCTCTATATTTGTAGTTTTTAACACTTTTTATGCGTTATTGTAGATCTAATGAAATCCTCGTTCATCATGCAATATTAGCCGTTAGAGTGTGCATTCAAAAGTACACTTCGAATCCTATCCGGGAAATTTTGGCATACTCATTTCAACATAATTCTATTTTTGAAAACTGTTTAGGAAAGATGTTATGCGAATTGGGACGCAGCAACTGAATCATTGACTACCTCGATTCATTCAAACCCGTGGATTCATTCAGTACTGCCGCGGCTTTGATTGGGTCTGTTTTCATGTGCAAAACTGATCAAACACAGACAATATTGTGTCTTAAAAGAATAGTTCACCCAAAAAAATTTTTTTTAAATGGTATCCTGGCTCTTCCAAGCTTGGTTATGCTTGTGGATGGGGCTCATTATTTAGAAGTGCTATAAATCGGATATATCCGAAAGTACTGCAACATAAAACTAACGTATATGCGCCTTCGGGGGGGTTATCACATGTCCTTTGAAGCAGATTGATGGGTTTGTGTAACAAAAATATTTCTAGTTTTAAAATTATAACGTAAATTGCTGATTCCTTCTTCTTCTTTGTATTTTAATAGCGGTTGGCATATAGCTTCAAGGTGCATTACCGCCACCTGCTGGCTAGAGCGCTGAGTTCTGGCTTCTTGGCTGACTTCTCACTCAACATACGATGTAAGACGTAAGCTGCATCATAGGTCGAGTCACAGGTCAGCCAAGAAGCCAGCACTAGCCAGCAGGTGGCAGTGATGCACCTTGAATAGGCAGAATCCACCAGCATAAATTAAGATATATTTTTCCAGTTGTATTCGTCTGAAAAAAGAAAATCATATACACCTAGGATGGCTTCGGGGTGAGTAAAATATAGGTTGATTTTCATTTTTGGGTGAACTATTCCTTTAAATTTAACACAACGGTTGTATCAAATCAATGTCACATTTGCACCTGAGGTCACTGGATCAACGGGCAGAACTCTCAGTTTTATTTATTAGATGGATCATTTGGGATTTTTGCTCTGAGTAGTCATGGTGTGACTTGAGCATGATGAATCTGATGTTTAATTGATGTTTCCTCTGCTCCTGATCTATCGAACACATTCATTATTGATCTGTCGCACAATTAGTGTGACTTACACAATGAAACAGATCAAGTGTCCACTTTACTCATTAACTCCACACACACACACACTCAGGCCGTGAGTGACTGAGGACAGGACATGCATCACAACTAATTCACTTTAATCCTAGAAGAACAACAGAGAAAGTCTAAGTATGGATGAGCGCTAGTGTACTAACTCTCTCTCTCTCTCTCTCTCTCTCAGCGGTCATGCCTCACTGTCTCCAGATGTTCCTGCCAAAAGGACGGGTGGTAAAGCTCTGTATGGTAAGTGTGTCCTCCTGCTGTCCGCTGAGGGAACTGCAGCGCCCCTGAACCCTCCAAACGCTGTCACCATGACAACACGCTCCAGAAGGGATGATGAGATTGTGTTATTCAGTGTGTGATGTGAAAAACATGATGAAGATGTTCAGCCATTCGCTCTTTGGTCTGATTCCCAGAAGGCATTCATACTGATATATTCTCACATCAATACCACAATAATAATAATAATGCATTTTTATTCAAGTCATGTCACTTTATACAATGCAGCTTCACGATGCATGAATTCATCAATCAAACAAATTCAGTTTAAAGCAGCTCTACAGAAGAGAGTCATTATTCAGTTCAGTGTTAATGTTGGAAAATTCATCAATTATAAAATTAGTTAAATTTCAGCTCAACATAAGACAATAGAGTCATTATTCAGAACAATTCAGTTCAAGTCAATTATTCTCAGTGAAACAAATACTGTAATGTGAAGGATTTAGGTAAAGCCAACAAATATTATCATGTCTAGTGCTGTGAAACGATTAATCACGATTAATTGCATTCAAAATAAACGTTTTTGATAACACTTTAGAATAAGTAACACTTATTAACTATGACTTTTCCCTCAATAAATTCTTAATTTGCTGCTTATTAATAGTTAGTGCGGATTAGGGATTTAGAATAAGGTTATGTAGAGTAAGGCATTATATGTGCTTAATTAGCACTAGTAAATGGCTAATATTCTAGTAATATGCATGCTAATAGCAATTAATAGGTGTAACTGTAAAATAAAGTGTTACCAACTTAATATGTGTGTGTACTGTGTATATTTATTACGCATATATAAATACACACACATGCATGCATATATTTAAGAAAAACATGTTGCGTTTATATAAATATATTTATATATGATATAATTTATATGAATATACATATATAAATGTCAGTATTTATTAAATATATACTGTATATGTGTGTCTTTATATATACACATAATGAATATATACAGTACGCACACATATTTTATGTAAACAAGAACTTTTATTTTGGATACAAATAATCAAAATGAGTCATTTGACAGCACTAATACAGTATAAATAATATATTAAAATATTTTTGCAATGCACTCAACAGTTTTCTTTTATTGCCTCCTTTGCTTTATTGAGAGCAGGTTTAGGGAAAGTTATTTTTAAATGAAGTTCATTAAAAAATGTGTTGTGTTACTTTTATGTTTTTAAGAATAAAATCCCAAAAGTTATATTTTGGGATGTGAGGTGTTCTCAGAATCACTGCAGGTATCTAAAAGTGTGTGTGTGTATGTATTACATCAGAGCAGAGGTTAAAGGTCACAGTGAAGGATCCTACATGTCAGTCACTCAGAAAGACTCATTGTGTGTGTGTGTGTGTGTTTTCTCTGCGCCGTCGCTCTCAGGAACAGATGGAGTGTATTTCCTGCACACCTCCACCAAACATAAAAAGAAAGGTAGAAGCTGATGTGTGTGTGTGTGTCCAGTTTTCTCCTCTCCTGCTAGTTTCCAGCTGAATCTGCTCCTGCCTCATGAACTCCTCACACGCGTGTGATATGATGTGTTCAGTTTTGTGCGTCCACACAGAACCTGCTCCAGATTGAGGCTGAGCTCCAGAAGATGTGAATAAATCTGCGGATTCTGTCTGGACGCGCTCGTGTGTCTCTGACGCCGATTATATAACGAGATCTGCTCTTTCCTCAGAGCAAAGGAAGAACTACACCAAAAACAGCATCAACAGCCTGACGGACACGTCACAGTACCATGTGGAGGTGAGACAGGCATCTGTTCAGGAGATTAAATGAGAAATCAGCAGAATCCGATCACACCAATCACTTCAGACTCAAACTGTTAGACACACATCAACAGGGACAGGTTGTGTGATCGTTGAATCGTTTTTTTTGTATTTGTCAACTTTTTCTATCAAAATGCATACTATGATTGCTAAAATGCATCCAAATTTTTGATGAATGAAAGTTATGGACTCGGTGTGCAATGGCCTACTATAGATGTACATGTGGCTTGACTTTTGTCTCCTGCAGCATCTGACCACGTTTGTGATGGACCGTAAGGAGGCGATGCTGACCATCGAGGACGGCATCAGGAAGCTGCGTCTGCTGGACGCCAAAGGGAAGGTCTGGACGCAGGACATGATCCTGCAGGTGGACGGGAAAGCCGTCAGCCTCATGGACCACGACAGCAAGGTACGAACCCAGCGACCCGCCGCTGGACCCCGGTGAGATGCACCTTTAATGGTCATGTGTGTGTTTCAGAACGAGCTGGAGAACTTTCCCCTGGCCTCCATCCAGCACTGTCAGGCCCTGATGAACGCCTGCAGCTACGACTCCATCCTGGCGCTGGTGTGTAAGGAGTCCGGTCAGGGCAAACCGGACCTGCACCTGTTCCAGTGCGACGACATCAAGGTCTGCTCTCGCTCCTTCACGGGTTTGCTGAGTGCTGACCCTCTTTTAGTTTGGAAATCTTACAAAAAACAGTAGTTCACTTCTGAAACAAAAATCTCACCCCCTTGTCATCCAAGATGTCTGTATTCTTCAGTCGTGAAGAAATTATGTTTTTGAGGAAAATATTAATAAATTAAAGTTGTCCAAATGAAGTCCTTAGCAATGCATGTTACTAATTAATCAGTAAGTAACTGTAATTTAATAACACATTTTCTCATTAACTGTAACTGATTACGGTGGGATTTATTTTGTAATTAAATCAGGCCAATTTGATCCACATGGACATTGAGAGCGCCGTCAGCGACCACAAAGGCGGGAAAGTCAAGAAGCGTCCGGAGGTGCTGAAGTAAGTCCAGCACTTGTGAATTATGAAGATGCCTGTTGCCACGGTAACGCATCATCCGTTTGTCTGTGTCTGTCAGAATGATCCTGAAGAGTGACGGGACCATCCCTCCGCCCCCAGGAGGCCCCGCCCCCGAGCCTCCAGGAGCTGTCAATCAAACAGATGGCAAGAGCCGAGTGGCCAGTTGGACTGCGTGGACCAATGAGCAGCAGGAGCGTAAGTGGAGGCGTGTCTGTCGTTAACCCTCGAGCTCCTGTTCCAGAGTCTTACAGGGTGGGTGTGTGTCTTTGTCCTCAGATGATCCACAGAGACATTACACCGAGCTGGACGGCTCTCCTGAGATGAGCGCAGCGCAAGTGGACAGAGATGTGGTGAGTGTTTACACTGATAAACAACATCCTGTTCCTGTTCCCACAGATGCCTAAAAAGTCTTGAACCCCTGGTTACACAGACAAGGCTTACGTCTAGTCCTAGACTAAAATGTAAATCTGAGCTGATTCAACTTAAGACACACACAAGTAATACTTTTTTCTAAGGCATGTTTATAAAAATAACAGTCGAACTACTTACCAACTTTAAACAGACTAACCAAATTAACATTTTTATTTTTACTGTTCTTGGTTACACTTTATTTTAAGATGTCTGTGTTACAGTGTAATTATACATTTAAGTACTGAGTCATAATAATTAACTACATGTGCTTACTATATGGTTAGGATTAGGGTTTAGCCTTGGGTTACATGGATTTATGCATAATTTAGTGTTATCATAATAGTAAGTACATGTAACATTTGTAACAAGGACACCTTGTTTTATCAAAATCTCATGCGAGGAAGAGTGTGGTTTTCCCAAATATTAGCACAAATGCAACTGTGATATTTATTTTATAATTACATTTTAGATTCAACACTGTCACTGTGTGATTCTCTACTGAATGAAATCTGCATTTTGAATGAATTAATGATTCAGTGACTTATTCATAAACATCAGTTGCTGTGATTTTACTTTGATATTCAAAGTACCTTTTAATATAAAGTTACAATTAAAAATGATTTCTATTTTAAACACTGAATTAAAAACATCCTCATAGCATTATTTATGCAGTTGTGAATGCATTGTAAATATGTTAATGCCACATTTGATGCCGCTTCTGTTTCATCTCTGCACTGTAAAGGTATAGGGAAAAAAATGCCCCTGGAAATAATTTTAATGTGACAGATAAAAAAATAACAAATGCAGTAGTAATTTTTCTGATAAAAGTTATGATTGCAGTTTATAATGCAGCTTTATAATATATAATATTATATAATATTTAGCAGTGGATTAAACACATCCTGAAGACTTTCAGTCAGATTGATGATTTTGCGAGAGCGTGTGTGTGTGTGTGTGCAGCAGATGGTAAAATACTGACGTGTGTTACAGCAAATCCTCAATCACATTCTGGACGACATCGAACACTTCGTCACCAAACTGCAGAAAGCCGCTGAGGCCTTTAACGAGCTCTCAAAACGCAAAAAAACCAAGAAGAGCAAAAAGAAAGGACCCGGAGGTGAGCATCTCCTCACGTCACACATCCTCATCCCCTTCCTCATCATCAGTGTGTCCTGAGTTTGTTTGCTGTGTGTCTTCGATCAGAGGGAGTTTTGACGCTGAGAGCTAAACCTCCGTCTCAGGACGAGTTTATCGACTGCTTCCAGAAGTTTAAACACGCCTTCAACCTGCTGGTGAGTGACGTTAAACAGGTTACCATCCCAATATATATCTGACTTAGATGATCTCTGATGTGATTATTGTTCGTGGTTCCAGGGGAAGTTGAAGAACCACATTCAGAACCCCAGTGCTGTGGATCTGGTCCACTTCCTGTTCAATCCTCTCCGACTGGTGCGTCTTCTGATGACGAGTGTGTGTGTGTGTGCGTGTGTGTGTCTCTGTGTGTGTGTGTGTGTGTGTGTGTGTGCGTGTGTGTGTCTCTGTGTGTGTGTGTGTGTGAGAGTGTACATGTTTTTATATTCTGGTGGGGACTTAAACCTGAATACACACAGACTCATGGGCACTTTTGTCACGCTGGGGACCTAAATAGAGGTCCCCATGGGCAAAGAAGCTA